>JAECUM010043158.1:0-24400 GCA_016617855.1 Megalonaias nervosa
ACAAATACACACACAGACACACACAGAATCATATTATTGATAACTTGATTAGTCTCTATTTTCTAGAGATATGGTTAGCACTGAGAAGGGCTGTTTTTATGAACTCCAAATACACCTTTCAATGCTGTCACCTTCCAGGTCAGGCACCATACACACATCTCCTAATCCAGTCATTCTCCCATTGATGCGTGTGGTTGGGAGCGCAGATGATTGATAAGTGGCCCCATCATCCCAGTTTTCACTATGAGGAATATTGAATATTTGTTCTCTCTGCCTTCTCCTGTGCCAGACCCGGGGATGATGAGGTCTCTGCGGCTCCCACTCTTGCCGCTGTCTCTCCAACTCTTTATCCCAGTCTTCTATCCGGGGGACAGCGGCTCTTGGTACTGGTGGTAATGGTTGTGGATATGGCTGACGTCGTGGCGGTGGTGGTGGTAGTAGTAGTGGTGCTGGTGTCATGACTTGAGGCTTCACCTCACACTGAGGCCTAATCATAAGGTGAGGTAGGATCCTTTCTTTCTTCTTTTCCTTCTCCTCTTCTTTCTATTTCCTCTCCTCCTCTTCTTCAATTTTGGCTTCCTCCTGGGTCGCCACAATAGCCAGCTCATCCAGGAGTCGCCTGGCATATTCCAGGTGCATATGGAGTTCTAACAGTTTGGCAATTCTACTCATTTTTTTTTTCTTGTTGATACGTCAAGGCTGGGGTAGCCAGACTGAAGAACGCTACAATTTATATACCTGAAGCATGGACATGAAAGAAAACATCGCCTTACACATAAACTAACAATACCCACATCACCATCAAAACATGGAACGCGCAGACCTAAAAGAAACACTCACGTTCAGTTTTTTACCTACAAACGCGCTTTATTACCATTCAGACATACAACCCTAAAACAAACAAAAACACAGACTATCTTACAAAGTCAGGGAAACAAAGTATTTAGAGGCACACTTTGTTTAACCTACAGAGCGTCAGCCTCGGATGCATGAGTTCGCGGGTTCGAACCCCGGCAGAGTCATACCAAAGACTTTAACAAAAAATGGTACTAACAGCTGCCTCGCGTGGCGCTCAGCATTAAGAGGTTAGTGTTAGGACTGGTCGGTCTGGTCTCAGGATAATGTGACTGGGTGGGACATCATGCCACATGTCTGCGGCATGATGTCCCAATGCTAGACATCACTATAAACTGTCACACTGCGGCTATCGTAGCGATATGACTGAAAAATTGTTAAAGCTACGTTAAAAATCTAAATCACACACACACACACACACACACACACACACACACACACACACACACACACACACTCACACACACACACACACACACACACACACACAGAATTTTTTGGCAATTTGACTACTATCTCTTCTAGACTATTGGGTTAGCCCTAAAAAGGACTGTTTTGTTTGGGGTTGTGGCAATCTCTTATCGTCTAAGATTGCGTGCCCGTCTCTCTGCAGGCTTTCCCCACAGGATAGGGTCTGCTTCTTCGGAAAGAGAAGTAGAACTCTTTAGTGTCCAAATGGCAGTCGACAAAACCTCTGTCTGGCTCCTGCTGTTGTCGCTACTGCTGCTGTTGTTGCTGTTCTCTCTGCTGTTTCTAAAGTCTATACTTCTCTGTCCATTCTTCTTGCTCCTATTTTATTTCTTCTTTAAAGATCTCTTCTATCAGGTCTTGTGCCACTTTCAGCATCCTGACATTTTCAGTCTCATCAGGCTTTGGCATCAAGTTTTGCCTGACACGATACAAATGGACGTGTGCTTCGTTCAGCTTTGCTAATCTTGAAGACATCTTCACAGGTTGATGCATTAACAATGGATGGTCAGACTGGAGACCGCCGCGCGTTATGTATCTCGAGCGCGGACGCGATAGAAAACATCCCTACTTTTTTTTGGTAGGAATACTATAGCTCATCTCATGGTGAGGGATAGAGAGAAGTCAAAGAGCATAGACAGTGATAAAATAATTTTGAAACAGACCACCAACATCAACCAACAAACCACCAACGCATAACATAACATCAACACATCTTTTCAAATAACAAATTTTTGACAAAGTTGACAACGTTGTGAAGTCAAATTAGATTTCCACTAATGGAGGTCATTTGGCCATTGATGTACACTACGTTTCCTAGCTAAGACAAGAGATAGCCATAATGGTCACAAAACCATCTATCTACTTTTTCATCGTTTCTAGAAGAGTCACGATCAAAATAAGTCACTAAATGTTCTAAGGGATAACCAAGAGTGCGTTGATGAAGAAAATACACACAATATTGTCCATACACCATGGAATCTGTGCCTTGTAATTTCACATTATTGAATCGTGACGTCTGGGCATTTCTTCTCATAAAGTCGATGATGTCTTCCAAACGCAGTAATCCATACGAATCAAAATACCCCACACAGGCACCGTGGGGAAAGTAGACGGCTACCCAGTGGATTCCTGGGAGATGACTGTCGTCCGTGTTGATGACATAAGCCTGATGGTCTTTAGGTTTGCGATGAGGAAGTTCATCTTTAGCGCACACGACAGCATTCCAAGAAGCGGTGAACGAACTGTTTTTCAAAAGGTAATAAAGTTCCCAGGTATCCATTTTGTTTTGTTTTCTTCTTTTTCTTCACAGGTAACGATAGATCATCAATTAAATCCTGACTTTTCGCTTGAAAATGTCTGTCAAGTAATCGTCTCTTCCCTTCGTCTCCGTACTCTGTGTCAAGAGAGATTCGATGCGATGGATCTCTAGAGCAGTCAATAGAGAGGAGGAATGGTCACGCAAGTCATTATATCACTGATGCAACACTGGGTGATCGCTTTGAATTCAACAGCAATCTTTCTTGGTCAACCCTGTAATGGTTTCGTAGCAAAACAAGAGACTAAATGTTTTATTTTTCTTGCCATCTGAACAATATCATGTTCTCCTCGTCTTTGTCTTTATTGGTGTGTGGTTCTGCTTCCACGATATCCTCCCATTCCATTTCCAAAGATTTCTCATCATTCTAAGAGGGATAATATTCTTCCATAGCTTCTAATAATCTAGAATGACTTCTCTCAAACTGTTGATTTCTTGAGTATTGTCGAATTCGGCATCCAAGATGACGTTCACCGTCTCGGTTAGAGCTTCTGAAAACTGAAGTTCAACACGTAGTTGACCGGATTTTAAAGGGTGGAAATTTCCCTCGTCGCTGCCTTGGTCTGGAGTGAAATCAAAGGTCCACAAAGCGTAGCCTCCTGCATAATCGTCGTACGATATGCCGTGGCTGCTGTTGGTCCCTAACTGTCCCGTGTCTTCGTACAGGCACAAGTACGATCTCAAGTAGTTCTTCTTGGTACACTTAGGTTCGAAGGGTCTGGTACACAAGGTTTTGCAATCGCTACTGACTTCGATCTTGGACACACTGTAGTGCTTAAACTCGAAAGGATTGGCAGTGACGGCTCCGTTGAGGGCTTCCTTGCTGACGATACCAATGATTAAACGTTTGGGTAACTGTCCTTGGAACAGATGATCTTCGATCTTGCATCGGAGTTGAGCGAGAATGGTGAAAGTTTTCACTTCCACGCGCCGTATTGGATACTTGGCGGTCGTTCTGCTCAAAGTTTGGCTGACGTCGTTTCCTACTTTAGGTAACACTTCCACACGTCGCACGTAGAGTCTGGCTTCTTGGATGGTGGGGTTTTCTTGTACTCGTTGGCAGGGGCCATCAAATGGAAAACGGTACTGCTGAGATTCAGTTTCATGCGGATATCCATTTCGTTCAGCAAATACTTTTATTGCAACCACATGTCCAAATACAAACGATCCATCAATTCTAACCTACTTCCTTGCAAGATTTTCTTTGGACGATTGTTAAAGGGCACATTGTGAGGATCGTCAGCTTCTGTTATGACTGTGTCGTTAAACTTGTCCTCGCCTGCTATGTCAGGTTTCCATACCACGCAAGCATGAAGACGAGTGTTCTTGGCCTCTTTTCCGTATGTCAAGAGATTTTCCAGGTACGCTTGGTAAGGGTAAGTATCCATGCTGCTGGTGACTAGTTTGTTATTCAAGTTCAAATCCACTTCGTTGAACTAGGAATGTATGAAATTGTTGACGTGAGCTACTCTAGTATCGGCTTCCGGAGCGGTGTCGTCCGTTTTGATCACTTTGACTTTCAGGTACAAGTAACTGCTATTCAGATTGATGTAATCTTCGGGTTGTCCTTTGGTTTCAAATTCTATGGGTGCTGAGGTTGTCAAAGAGGAGATGGTATGAAATTCTACCCATTGGGATTCTTGCATCGTCATCATGGTGGGTGGCATGGCAAACAGATCCAGTTCCGACTTGAAACACTCGCAAGGCTCTTGGTGCATCATTTTTTCTCTCTTTTATTTAATAATAAAAAAGTCTAATTCTCGGACGGTTCCTCTTTTCTTGGTCTTTCTAGCTCTCTGGGTGTGATGTCCTTTGGAGGGGTGTCTTCGTCGTTTCTTTCTGACTTGCTTTGGTGTTAGGGAAGAAGGAATCTCTGACTGGGCAGCGTCCAGGGCATTTATGGAAGTTTCTCGTCGGCCCAAAATGTCTTTTCCAGTTTAAAGCAAGACATTTTGCTTGCTCTCAAGAAGGCTTCTTTGGGGTTTTGTTTGTCGATGATGACATGTTGGAAAAATTCTATGCCTTGTGTCAAAGTGGCATGTTTCAATGTGTGCAATTCTCGTGTCACCATCGGTTTGAAAATAGGGGCCACAGAATGAAACGCCGATTTTAACATATCTCCTAAACCATGTCCTCGTTGTCGAGCGACTCCTCGGTACACAGGGTACATGACTTACAAGTCGTTAGAGATTCGTTTTCGAAAATGGAGTTTCACTGTGTCTTTCCCTTTGGAAAATGGAATATTTTGCCCCAGATCTCCTTTTACACCAATGTTGACACTGTCGAATTACAACTCACCGACGGGCAAATAGTGAGGATTTACATATTCGCGGTGAATGTGATACGTGTTTCCACTTTTCTCGTTACTGGCTGTGGAAGAACCCGCTTTGAAAGGAATGACTCGCAGTAGCAGAGCAGATGTGTGTCCCACCACGTTGGTCTCCATCACATCAGAGTACAGAAAGATCAAATTTAATCCTTGGTTAAGGTCAACAGGGTAACAAAACAAATTCGCAAAACTCAAGTTTTTGGTGAAGAGAGGTATCAGTGGACCATCTTGAGGTCTCAAACAATTCACGAAAAAATGTAATGGACAACGTTTTGGCATCCGAAAATTTCATCAGCAGGCGATGAGCCACTTTATGGTACTCGATTGTAACACTTCGTTTGGTTTTGTCCAAGGCTTTGCCAAACAGCGCATAAAATAATAGCTGCGGAAATTTTCATCAGATATATGTACCGTGGTGTACCTGGGGACTCTTGTCGTTTCATAAAGGCATCTACAGGTATTTTTATTCAAGGATTGTTGCAAACTCAAATTGGCAATGGCAGCACCGATGACACAATGCACCACAATGATTTAGCATAAAAAGACGATTTGCGTTTTAGGCACAATTCCCCACACCACACCCACAAGGGTTGTTTTTTTAGATCTTGCACAGAAGAACATGGTGAAGGAGTGGTCACTGTGGTGGTTGAGGCTGCGTTGAAAGGGAATGATGGTCACTTCTTTTTATAGTCGATGACTTGCGAAGCGTTGATCCAAGAGTCAAAACTCGGCGGATATCCTTTCCAATGCACTTTGACTTCTTATACACGACGGTGTCCCACTTTACGGGAATGCTCTCGATGTCGTACACTTCTTTTTTGGTCACGCGTTGTATGTAACTCAGGCAATTAAAATGTTCCTTTTAACACTTCCCAGTTCATGTCTTCTAATTTATAGACGGCAGGATGACGGCCATACACTCGTCCAGTGACACGAAACAATTCTGTGGTCCAGTTGGGTAAGTAACCTTTGTCAAAACTGCGTTTGGTTTTGCTAATGCGCAACCAATCTCCCGTCGTCAACACTCCACCTTTCTAGGGGACAGCCATTGTCGGGGACATACCAAACAGGCGTTCAAAAACGACCACTTCGTTGTCGGAAGTCACTTCTTGGGGGGGGGGGCACATCCGATTCTCCGATGGTAAGATTGGTTGTACGCTTTGACCAGGTGCGGTAAGACGTCGATGTACTTGAGAGAGTGTTGATACGTAAAATATTTCCACATGCGTTCTTTCAAGGTGCGTTGATAATGTTTCACGATGCTGGCTTTGGTTTCGTGATTCTCAGTGGTGAAAAAATGAATGTCTGATTTGTTCAATTTTTTTTGGAAAGCTTGGTTCAGAAATTCGGTGCCTTTGTCGGTTTGCCATCGAAGAGGATGACGACCACTTTGTTTCAACACCAGTTTTAGGGCTCGCACAAACTCACTTCTCGATTTGGAAGTCAAAGGCTCGACCAAGGTAAATTTGCAAAAGACGTCAATGATACAAAACAAATATTTGTAGCCACGATTGCAGGTGGCCAAATGAGAGACATCGGCTAAATTGGCTTGCCATTGATGATCGATGCCCTCCATTCGGGTGCGATTTCTGAAAAATTTTCGTCGAATGGGTTTGTGTAAGGTGAACGTGGCTTGTTCTTGTACTATCGTTGCACTTAAGGTAAACGGACACTTTTCAGTCGGATTTTGGCAGCACGATACAATTTCTGAACTCCCCCATAGCCCACAGGATGGGCTGGATCGTAGTAAACGCTGGCAAACAAATTCTCCATCAGGACTTTTTTAAGAAGTCACTCACTCTTCACTGATGCTACTCTGGATGGGGCGAGATGGTGGTTTGCAAACGGCTTTACGTGTCCGACGTGCCACGGGAGTGGAAGTCGAGGGTAGTAGTGGTGGTGGTGGTCATGGGATGGCTTTTTTTCTTGCTTTCTTTTTCACTTCTGGTTTCCCTTCTTTCTTTTTTTTCTTCTGTTGAAGGAGGAGTGGACATCATATTTTTAACGCAAGTTTTGAGTTCTCCTCTTTGGTGTGTGGGGGGGAAGGGGTCAACAATAACGCTGAAATCTTACTAGAGATTTGAGCCGATGATGGTGTTTGAAAGACTTCTCGTGCCTCTTCTTCCTCAGGCATCAGTGGGGTTGCGTCTGTCTTGGTCACTGGGGTGGGGGTGGTGGTGATGGTGATGGACTTTACATTAGGGTCTTAAAATCTCTAGTAGTCGGTCGAGTTGTTTCGTTTAAAGTTTTCTGGTGAAAGAGTTAAATCGTTGCAACAATTGACCGTACCGTTGCGATTTTTCCGTTTCGGACAAATCGCTGAGATCCATCAACGATTGCAATTCGTGTTGTAACTGGAACATCTCGGTCAAAAGAGGATTGGGAGATAAATGCAGGACGCGTTATTCTTTCCAACGATGGAATTCCATCCATCGTTTGTAAGGCACTAAAGTCAGCTTTCGTCCTTTCATCAGATTCCAAAGGTCACGTCTGAGATTTTTTGACCCCAGAGGCCCCTTTTATCTTCTTGATCCATTTTTATCTTTGACTTATCCCTTGTGAAGCAGCAGCTCCCACGTGCCCTGTAATCAGTGGTCCCAATACACCTTTGACATTAGGTCCTAGCAAGAGGTGCACAAATCCTCCGCGTTGTACTAAAATCTTTTTCTTTGCACAGATGGGTATTTTCTTTTGGACCATTTGGCGAAGATCCTGTCGATGCTTGGCTAAGCATTCTTTCTGATGTTGAGACAAAGGTATCATTCCTTTCAAGACATTCAGGCAACATTCCCACACGGTATCGACGACGTCTTTGGAGGCGGTTTGAATGAGTTGTTTTCGCATGGGTGGAGGGGCTATGGACAGGACCGACAACACGTCCCAATGTTTGGCTAAACTAGGAGGAAGTCCTTTCCTTTTCTTTCCTTTTTGGGTAGAAGGGGGATGGCTTCTGGGGGGCGACATCTTTGTTTGTTCCGGAGCACACACAAAAAATACCCTCACGTCGATGACTTGGCACACGTCCGTTTATCTTGTAGGTTTTTTCCTTGAAGTTGTATTTTCGGAGGAGTTGGTAGAGTGTGTGACCGGTCTATTTGACGACCTCATTGAATATCGCATCATCGCCATAGAGAAAATCCTCCCCTTCGGTTGCTGATCTTTTTCTTTGGACGATGGGATCTCTTTTGGGGTAGACGTCGATGCTTGGCTAAGCCTTTCTTCGGATGTGGAGTCAAACGACGAGACTGTTGTTTTCTTTCCCCCTTTCCTTTTTCGACAGGAGAACGACGATGGTGACGGTGTGCACTTCTGGCAGGCGACATCTTCGTTGAGGAGCACAAAAACAGGTATTTTTTATAGTTGAATGCGTCGCCATTGATTGTCGGTCTGTCGTATCATTTTCATGGCAAAAATCACTGGACGTTGAGGGGTTCGCAACGGACTAAATCGGGATAGTTCTTGCTTGGATAAATCCAATAAACTCTGTAACATACCCGATCTCTCTTGGACTTTGAATTTGGGGGCAGGTACTTTGTTAGCAGCTGTCGCAATAGCTAAAGAGATTGAGGGTGTCTGGAGACAAGTGTTGTCATTTTTTCATCAAATTAGGAAAGACTCGTGTGAAATTGGGTTTGGCTGGCATCACCAGAAACGGAGAAGTGGAAGAACCTGAAGCTACTGGAGACGCGGTCACCGTCTCTGCAGGTCGTGGTTTGAGGATGTAAGGTTGCGTCCTGGCTGCAGTGCCTCTCTTGCGAGTTGAAACTGCTTTCTGGGGTATTTTAATGGGGCTTTTCTTTTTTTATGGAAACTTTTCTTTTTCTGGGGCTGTGACCTGGTCCTGATACCGCTGCACTTTTTCTTCTGGGTACGTTTGGGTTGAGGAGTGGCCTTTTTCTTGATTGACTTTTGGGGCATTAGGATCCCATTTAAAGAGGCAGCGAACGATGACACCTCTTAGAGAACTGCTTCCTCCAGCTTTCAAAATGATTTACTTTTTGGTTTGAGTGTCGATGAGGGGATCTGCCAGTTGCGTCAAGGCTACTTTGTTTCTCTCAAAAAAGCGTTTGGTTTGATGTGGGATGTGAAGGATGCCTTGCAGTAATTGACGTGCTGCCACCGTAAACCATCGTAAGACTTCTCTGAGACTGGCTTTTAAGAGACGAGCACGTATTTGTGGATATTTTTCGCTACTGATGCCGTACAAGGCACTAATCAATTTGCCGTGAAGATGAGACTGAAGGGACGTCATGCTTACACTGTGTGAGACAAACCAAAAGTGTCCGAGGTTTTTAAAGACTTTTTTAAGTTGACGTTGACATGTACACGAAAGTCCCTCCGTCTTGGCACCAGTGGTGAAACAAATGGGTACGAAATCGCAAATAATCGGGGGTCGTGGGTTTTAAATCCACGGGTAAATAGGCGTGAAGGTTTTGAGTGGCATCGTCGTACGAATGAATAATCTAAGGGGTTCCTAACTGTTTGGCTAACACTTGCATTTGCGATTTATCTCTAGGACTTTTAAACAAGACCACGAAATGAGCATTGAGACTGATGCACCATACTTTGTTGAAACAAATTTTGGGTGATGTATATGACACTGGCATTACAATGATGCCCTTTGCGCGTAAATCACAGTTTAATTTCTTCTTCGTCTTCTCATAACATGTCATCGAAAATGACCAGATGAGTTTTGCTAGGGTCAGAGACGATCCCGTCGTCTTCTACAGGAATACCTTCCACAAACACGATGGTATAACCTTGACTTCCTCGCAGGAGGCTGTAGCCGATTGCCACTCTTTGTAACACCACACGATATGCTGAGGTGGACAATCGATCAAATGATTTTTATGTTCGATCAACGTTTGACAAATTTGGTTTTGCCTGAACCGCTGGGTCCAGCAATGAACGTGTTAAAGGGATGACGGAAATACAAGGCCTCCCAACTGGCACAATCAAAGTTTTCGTCGATGACTTTGAAAGTGGAGGAAGAGGGAGCAGAAACAGCACAGATAGCCATAATAACAGGATGTCACTTTTGAAACGAACACAGGTAAGACAAGTGTTTTTATACTTTTTGAGGACACATTTTATTTCAAAAGATTTTAAAAATTGAACACAAAAGACAAAAATACATTAAAGCCAAATGGTAAAGTACATCGATAAAAGACACATGAAAACGATCTAAGTCGAATATAAACAAGTCACTGTACGACATTTTTGGTGACGAAGGTGTAATGTCCAAGGGACACTGGGTAATGTTCTTAGAGTCTCTACACTTGGCAGAGTCACACAGGGGTCCCCCAGGAATGGCCTTTTGGTGGGGTATATGTCAATGACAGTCCTATCCTGAATGGGGTGGTTTTCCTCGGTATCAGGTTCTTCTGACAATGTGGCTAACACAGGTTTAAAAGTTACCTTTTTCACTGATCATTTGAATTTATGATCACAAATCTTTGGCATAGTTTGCCGCTTCTTTTGTCCAGTCCTAAAAACCAAAATGTTTCCAGTCACTTACATCTTGCCAGTGAGGGTGTAAGTCACAAGCTACACACACATTTTCGTAAACATCGTCAGTGACTAAAGATGACGAATATTTTTTTCCCGTAGAGGTAGAGAAGTATCGAGATGAAAGCGAAAGGCTTTTAACATAACGGCATCCCTGCAACCGTATGGCACAGCATCGCACTCCACTTGAGAATCACCAAACTTGAATTATGTCTGTTTGTTAGTATTCATCTTTCTCGCTTGGCAATTGTAGTCAGAATGAACTATCGGTCTTGGGACGTTTTCTCGTTTTATATGCTGACCAATATCGACGTGTCCGTAAGGTAAATTGAAGTGGTTGGGAAGTCGTACTCTCTACAGGTACAAGATTTGATACAGTTTTTCCAAAGGTCGACTGACGATTTTCTGTGTGGCTAAACGTACCATCTTGCGATGTTGGTAGGTGGTCGCTTTAAAATCTTGATCCTCTCCAGACTGCAAGGCTTCTGTCAATACCCCAAAGTTCACCACGTGACTGGTGCGATAATTGAGAGTCAATCCGTTCACTTTACATTCCGTGTGCACTTCTCCTTGGGGGTCCCGGTATTCGTAGCCGTAATTTTAGGACCGCCACTAGCAAAAGTTAGAATCGTGTCCTCGGGGGTGCTCGTCAGTCCAGGCTACTAAACCGCCTCCTTCGATGTCAGGTTGATGGTGACCCAGGCGATCGATGTAGATGCAATTGTCCATGTCAAAATACAGCACACGATTTCCTAACAGTTATAAAGCTTCGTACAATTTTAAGCGAGCATGGGCTGTCACGTAGGACGTAATGATGACATTTCCAAATTCGTCAGCCTGTACAAAGTCCAGTTCTTCTTCGTAATTGACCAGGATCAAGTCTTCACGAATGATGTCCACTTGTTTCATGTATTTGGTTTTGTAATGATCACCTGAAAGTAGCGGGAAGGTTCTGTCAAATACTCCGTCTTGGGTAAACACGGTCGTTGTGCCATTTTTCCCCACAAACAATTCAACATCACTTTAGCAAACGCCTTCAACCTTCGTTTTTAGCGATGTGATCTAAAGTGATGCCTTCCTGCTCCAAGTATTTCTCTTTGAACTTCTTTTGGTCTTCGGAAGTGTGGCTTCTTGTTTCAGTTTCAAAAAAGCATCCACGTTGTCTGCGAAAATGCCTTTCTGAGTCTCGTCGCCGTTTTGGTACTGTTTTGTCTTTGGAAAGTGGTAAATAAATTTTGTACACTTCTAACAACTGGTATTCCACATCCAGAGCTTTGAACAATTCCATTCTGACCCACGTTTTTGTCAAGGCACGTTCTTTCTGAGTGTGCTGACAAGGAGGGTGGTCCTGGTTCCACCTTTCGTCAAAAGTACGGCATAAGGGAAACATCGGTTTTCCTTGGCAATGGTGAGGTAAAACGGGATGGTGCAAGTCCGCGGGAGGTAAGACTTTACATTTAATCAATCATTTGTATTGTCGAATGTTGTCCAGGTCGATGTGTTCCGTCAGAAATTGTGGGTACCCTGCGGGAAAGTGACAATTTTTGCACACATATGGATACAGCGAACACACGTGCAAGTATTTGATCTCTTCTCCATTCTCCTCGTCGGCGTGGTACAGCAAACAGGTGGCATTCGTCCGTCCTCCATACAAACTGTCCCGCGGGTTCAGTGGGTCCACCAACTTGTCACTTTACACGATACGTTTAAATTTGTGATCGGTTTTCAAACGGTGATCGTACTCGTGTTCCCACATGTCCACGACTTGGTATCCTTGCTCTTCTAACTTTAAGCGTCGCTGACAAGTGGCCTCGTACAAGTCTTCCATGGTCCGTTGTACAAACTGGTCTTGGGTGTACCGTTGAGGGTAGCAGATGGGACATCCGTGAAATAAGTAATCGTTAAACTCGTACACGATCTTAGTGTTGTCTAAGTCCCAGCCATCCACCGAATACGTTCCGATGGTCTTTCCACCTCCTCCGTTTCGGACGCGTTGGATCCATTTGTCTTCCTTGTCGCACAAGTAATGTAGCCAGCGTAGGGCTTTGACAGAGTATTGACGTTTGACAAAATTGGTCGTTTGAGGGCGGATGACAGCCAGGGTCTTTTCGGGCATGAATCGTTTGTGGTACACTCAGGGACACGCTTTAGCAATGGTGCATGCTTTTTTTAATGAATCGATCTCTCCTTGCTCAATGAACAATTCTCGAAATTCTCGTAAAATGTCCACGTCGGATCGACAATACTTTAACATTTCTTCTTGAAAGTTGAAGGGGTCCAAGGCATGAGAGTAGTACCAAGCGTAGAAAGCTTCTCGTTCTTCAGTGCGCATGTTGTCGGGGTCATAGTAGTGAGCATCGGGCAAATGGGGTAGAACGGCGTGTTGATTGGCTTCGGTATGGAAAAAGTGCGGCAATAGCCTTTGGTCATAACTGTCATTCCAAACGATTTAGGTATTCGACTCAATGGCACGGCCAAGTAACTCATCGAACCTTTAATCTGCACTTGTTCCACTTGCATGTAAATGAGTTTGGTTCCGTTCAAAGTCACTTTAGGACGTTCGGTGCTTTGTTCCGTATAGCATGTCGGAAGAAATTGCCCATCATATCCCGAGAAATTGTGAGCCATCACCGTGGCATAACGATAGCAATCTCAGTAACGTTTGATGTCCTCTTGGCTACACGTCTCGCCAATAGGGTCTGAGATCCATTGGAGAAAATCGGCCAGTGTGTTAAGTCCTCGAAAGATTTTTTCAGTCCTCCAGGAATCTTGCTACACTGGGGGCAATGACTAAAGATAGGTTCTTTGATGCACTTCTCGCACGCTCGATGAGCCATGCAGAAATTAGGAACGTGAATGCCAGTCTCTTGCATGCATTCGAAATCGAAAAGAAAAATGGAATTGCCTTTCTTCTTGTGGTCACCTTGTTCCTTCTCTTGTAGTTGGAATTTTAAACGTAGCATTCGTGTTCCAAGTCCACGATTTGATGGCAAATGTGACATCTATCTTTTCTGGACAAATGTGTGCCTTGGCATTATTGCTACGTATAACTTGTCCACAAGCAGAACAACATATCAGGAGTTGACAAGCACTTTTCTGTTGTGAACATTGCGTCTTCAGATGTTGTTGGTGACAGGTAGGGCTGACAAAAATGCCCTGACAAGCAGAGCAATGGGCTCGTTTTTGTTCTTCGTCAAGGCAGGGTTTACAGGCAAAACACCCTGGACATTTCGATCCGCAATACTTGTGTTGCTCTCGATTGTTATACCCATATTCACATTTCTCACAATAATAACCATATCCCAGGAATCCGGTGATATTGGTAATGGCATCGAAATGTTCATCGTGATGATAGACGTGAATGTATTTTCCGTCTTTGAATTTTTTGCCTCGAAACACAGAGGTCCACGCACTTCTTGAGGGTACACTTTCAAGTCGTCTTGGAATTTTTGCATTTCAGGAATGTCACTGGGTATGTCTTTAGATAGGCCATCTTGCTCTACCGCGAGTTCTGCTTCTCTTCGTTGTTTGGTTCGGTTAGATTTTCGAATAGTTTGCCAGGCTCTTTTCCATTCTACCGTGTCGTTCTTATCGGCAAACGTTCGTCCCACCACGATGGCACGGGCTGAACACATCTTGTCATGAGTGATGTTAATTTCGATGATGCTGCGCTTGATGCTGTCCTGAGAAATAGAAAGTGTCAAACGATCGTCTTCGTTGGCTCGTCATTGACGTTTCAGTGTGGTGGACAAAGAATCCTCCAAATCTGTGATGAACCCCTTTGCTTTCTTCAGCAATACGTTTGACTTGAAATCTTTAAATTTCACCGTGTACGTGTAGCTCGTGGTTCTAAATTTTCTAGAGGAGCGTTTATCCGTCTCTCGAATGTGGTAGTACTTTTCATGGGTTACTGGTGGTGGACTTTGGTTTGACGCAGACTCAGTCGGTCTGGATTCTGGCTCACGCATATCATCTTCAAAATCGCTGGCAAGGATTTTAGCCAAGACTTCAGCTACTGTGAGAGGCGATAGGTCACGTTTCTGCCTGTTACTTTGTTCTTCGTTCTTCACGAAATGATGCGATCGTTTCATCTTGATTAAAAAGGTCAATGACTACATTTTAAACGCCGTGGTCCCCTCTATATTAATGTAAGGTCAGTGTCTTTCTATATAAAGGGTCAGTGTCGTCCCTCTGAGTATTAATTTCACTCTCAATCCTACCAGAAAGATGAAAGAGCCAACACAGATGGAACTTCTGATCAGAGCTTTGCGAGGTACCATACGATGGTTTTCTTCAGACAAGCCGACGGACTACTCTCCCTCCTTTCGAGATAAAATTCAAGATACTTGCTATATCTGTCAGAAGAAAGTGCATTGGTCTTCAGAATGTCCACGACGTCAAAGCAAGAGAGACATTAAAAGAGACAAAGGTCAAAATACCTGTTATCATTGTCAAGAGAAAGGACATTGGTCTTCAGAGTGCCCTTAGAAACAACAGAAGCAGGAGGCAAAGAGTGGTTCAGTACAGGAAGAAGAGGTACCCTCCGAAAAGGAAGAACCCCGACACGTTCAGAAAGAGAATGAAAGAAGACGAGAAGAAAGTGAGGAAGAAGAGGATAAACCTGTGAGAGTAAAGAAATTCAGAACAGGAAAGAGTGAAAAGTCAAAGAAGTCTATAAACATTTAAAGTGTTTTGTTGTGATATTGGATTGTAAATTTTTACATGGAATATACCAGAAAGAGAAACGTGCCTCTACGTTTTTTATTTTTATAATAAGAAACTACACTCACGCACTCACACACGAGCATCATGGGAAAAGGTGGATTTGAATTTTATTTGATTTTGGCAAACATTAAGTAGTCTCTTTTCGAGAGAGATGGGTGGCCCTGAAAAGGACCGTTGGGTGATTGTTTCTTTTTTAAAAGATAAACAAACTCAGGAACGGAAAGTAATCACCTTTAGCTGCCTTATCCCTTTGCCACGGCCAAGGCCTATTTCTGTACCTGCTACTGTCGATGATTTGGTAGAAATCACTAGTGTTGGTATCTCAGGCGTAATGGGAGTGTGGACGGGATTGGAGTGTGTGGCTCGTGAAGGTCTTTTTTCGCTTGGGTCGTATTAAAGAAGTCTGATACATTTGTTTCAGACTCCTTAATTCTGCCAAAATGTCTAAGAGTACCGTCACCGTTTGACTTTCACTGTCCCCCTTCTCTCCTAGAGCTAGTTTCGTCTCTGCTTCCTCTTTTCCTGTCGTTTTCATCTTGCCTCTTCCTCTTCTCGCTGTTGCGGTTCAATGAGAAAGGTGTAAAGGGGTGAGTCGTGTGGGTGTCCCTCTGTTAATTGATTTGGATATCGTTATCTAGAGGATGACCTCCCTCGATGTTATTGCCCAGTGTGAATAGATTGATAGAACATTGACAGAGAACTAAGCAAGACTATTGAAAAGAAATAAACAAATATGAGCCCCCTTAAACAATAAAATAAAATAAATTTAATTAATTAATACAGAAGCAAAAATTGCAATTACAATCCAACCGATTTACATTAATGGAATTTAATAGCAGTGTTCAGTTTACGGATTTGTTCATCATAGTAACGAGTGGTGAAAAGAGTACAATGTCCACGCCTGACTTGCATCCCCTGGCGTCGTTCTCTCTTGACTTTGTGTATTACACGTCTAGCGTGGATGCTTTGTTCTTCCTCTTGACCCTTCTGATCTGGACTCTCTATTTGCGGACTTCCCTCTTGGACTGTCCTCGTCGGGTTTCTCGGGGAGGAATATAGAAAGCTGTTCCCTTAAATGACAAGATTACGACTAAAATAATTACGACTAAAGCTATATATGTTTCACCACCTATACTTTATTTAAAATCTCTCACTTTCATTATTCAGAAACGTAAATAGCTATCTACACTGCATAAAGTGACCTTAACGATTAACGGTCCTTACAAATTTACTGTATTTGAGGTAAGGTACAATCGTTATCTATAGTTACAAATGACCATTGCAATATACCAAGTCTGACCTTAATTAAACAGTTCATCGTCCCTGCTCCACGCGGCAATTGATTAGAAATTACCACCTGCTCTGTATACAAACGATCCTGCGGTATATATAAGCATACATTACTATACGTCTTCTTACAGCTGACTAGCCAGTTCCACTCAGTAAGATACATGCTCGATAACTATTGCATAAGATTCACTAAATTCTAGCTTACGGTAACCAATAACCTGCAAGATCATTTGAGTATTACAAAATCATATATAAATATACAATTATCATTAACTCACGATAAACAGTATCATCCTACAGACAAAGGAAATTAATTCATAAATCCCTACAAAATACCACACATTTGAATATTTGGATTATTCATAATCCCTATGAAATACCACAAATTTGCATAAAACCAAACAACAAAATAGAAAATTACATGGAAATTAAAATTGCCTACCTTAATGCTGTTTCTTTTCCACACAAACCGTGCGTCCTAGCACTATAGCCTGTCTTTTCCTTTCAAGACAGCTATCTGACCTATTTACTTTGTTAACGAGGGAAAACTCTTCTTTAGTGTTTCCCCCGGAGTCAACCTGACTTCTCTCAAGCGAGATTTCTGATTAAAATGAGCCAAGGCGCTACCTTAAATTCCCCATTATTTCTAAAGTGTACGCCTTAATCTTAACGACCAATCGAAAGCAACTGTTCCTAAATTTTCCCAGAATAATCATATCTTTCATCAGATTTTGACAGCCTAGGAGACGCTGCAATTAGCTTTACTTTGAAGATCAATTATTTAACATGCGGTTCTTTAGAAACAGATACGGTCGTAGTTCTAATGTACTCTCTGCCAATATACCATTACGATGACTGGAGTAATTTCACTTTAGCTTAAACGTATGCCCTTTTATGTTTCACAGATGAAACAAGCGAAATATCAAAGTGACCTTTCTCAAAGACTTTTCTGGCTTGACTATGATAAAATTTTAATGCACAATTTATTCAACTTTAGGATCCAATACTGCTTCAAAATTCGACACATTACATAAGCCCCTTTTTAAGAGTAAAATTTTGAAGTTGCATTTCAAGTCATTGTTTACATGTCCTGAAGTGACCTCTTCACCTCAGCATCAACTAATCTACTCAGACAATTTGCCCCTACATTGGCACTTCCTTTACTGTAACGCAATTGAATTTGATATTGTTGAAGAAATAATAAGCATCTCATTAAACGACCATTCGTCAATTCAGCTTGGGCCAAATAAGCAATTGGTTGGTGGTCAGTTTCCAGAATGAACTATTGCCCATATAGGTAGCGCTGAAATTTAGAGATTCCAAAGATAATCGCCAGGCATTCCCTTTCGGTAACTGAATAATTACGCTCATCAGAAGGTAACTTTCTACTACCATATGCAACCGGGAAAAAGTTCCCATCATATTCCTGCAGTAAAACTGCACCAAGACACACGGTCAGAAGCGACGGTACGTAAGACAAAGTCCTTCGTCACGTCCGGTAGTCTCACTACGGCGTCTGACGCCAACCTATCCTTCAATGTCTGAAATGCCCTCTCACAAGCGTCGGTCCAAATAACTTTCGTCGGAGCCTTCTTCTGGACCAAAACAACCGGTGAACTATGTGCAGATTCGGCTGGTTCAATTACCCCTAAGTCAAGCATAGCTCGAATTTCGTTCAGTACGGTTTCTAACTTCGCATGAGGCAGTGGATAGTGTTTCAGTTTCACAGACGTTTCATCCAGTAACTTCAAACTGAACTCGTCCAAGTCCGTCATGTCTGGTCTTTCGGTCAAGACACTTGGGTAGTCGTGGAGAATCTCCTCCACCTCTTCACCTTGTTCTGATGTTAACGTTACGTCAAGGATGACGTCGACGTAGGTTTCATTTCTCGTCAAAGGAGAACTAGAAAGTACTTCTGCCACTCCTCTGTTGTCGTCGGGTTCTTCAGTCACAACTGTAGCAACCACGAACTCAGTAGGTGTCTCCCTTTCACGATAGCGTTTTAAAAAGGTTAACGTGGTACAACTTCTCTTCTATCTTCCACCTTGATATGATAGTTCTGTCCACCCTTCTTTTCCGTTACAACGAACGGTCCTCTCCAGGATACTTGGGGTTTCTTGTGCTCCAACGGTGACAACAACAACACCTTGTCACCCACTTCAAACTTCCGTTCCTTCGCCCTCTTGTCGTAGTACGTGGCTTGACGTACACGTTCGTCACGGAGATTCTTCTGGGCCAAGTTGCAAACTTCCTCCAGCTTGTTACGGATATCAACAACATAGTGATACGTTGTTCGTACTTCCTCGGATGCCTTCTCATCTGTCCATAACTGTTTCAATACAGCCATGGGTCCTCTCACTGTCCTCCCATAAACTAGTTCAAAAAGGTGAAAATCCTAGACTAGCTTGGGATACTTCGCGGTACGCGAAAAGTATCGCGGGAAGGTATCGATCCCAGTCCTTGGGTCGACCTTCACACAACTTCTTCAGAGCTTGCTTTAACGTCCCATTGAAACGCCCTACCTGACCATTGCACTGCGGGTGATACGGGGTAGTAGTCAGGTGCCTAATAGAAAGTAACCGGTTCACTTCTTCCATCACCTGCCTAACAAACTGCGTCCCTTGGTCAGTTAGTATCTCTTCAAGAACACCAACCCTGGACCAAACTCCTAACAAAGCTTCAGCCACCGTAACTGAATCAATGTTCTTCAACGCAAAGGACTCCGGGTATCCGGGAAGCATAATCAAGAATCGTTAACACATAACAATTACCACTTTCTGACGCAGGCTTTATCGGACCTATCAAATTAATAGCCACCCTTGAGAAAGGTTCATCAATCAGAGGGGTGGTTCCTAGTGGCACTGGGTGATGTGAGGTCTTAGGTGCCACCCGCTGACATTTGTCACACAACAGACAAAACCTCCTTACATCCCCATACACACCTGGCCAGTAGAACTCCCTCACTAACCTATCTCTCGTCTTTGCCACACCCATGTGACTACCGAGTAGACTCTCATGTGCTAGCCTAAGCACTTCTTCTCTCTTAGATCGAGGTACAATCACTTGCTTATACCTCTCGGCTCCTTTCCGGGCGTATCGAAACAAGATACTCCGTTTCAGCGCGAACTCTACCTCACCGTCAGGTAATTTCCACACGGACTTCTCATTTGCATACCCGCGTATCCTGTTAAGGGTAGAATCTTCCTCTTGAAGTCTCCTTAATGCACCAGGTAGCAAATTATCTATGGGCGAAGTCGAGGCGTTCAGCGCCTTCGACCCTGACCTTCGCTTCATAGACCTCGTCTCTATGGACCCCATGTGTATGGGTGTACACGTCATAGGATTAGGCTGTGGCAACACATACCTATATCCTAAAATTACGTCGTGCGACAACCCTGACAAGCACGCTGCTTGAATTCGTCCTTTCACATACGGCGAATCAAGATCGATGTAAACAACTGGCAGGAACTCTTTACTCCTATTAGCAAATTGAACTTCCACTGTCTCACCTGTATAATCAGCACGTTTGACAAATTTGCTATCCACCAAAGCTGGATAACTACAACCGGTGTCATACAACTCAGTAGCCTTCTCTCCATTTACCGTAGCTGTTGCTGTATCGTACATTCCACTGGTTTGCACTTTCTACCAGTGTCTGGTGTCACTACATTTATCGAGGGACGATATTTCCTGCAGTTCTTGAGAATATGGCCAGGTTTGTTGCAAACGTAGTGCACAACTTCATCTTTCTTACCAGGGATAAGTTTATCAACCCCTTGGGACTTTCCTGAACTACGGAACTGATCACGGCCGGGATTATCAGCCCATAGCTTCCAACTATGTTGACCATTCCGCCTAGGAGGTGTCAAACCGTTAGCTCTTCTAAAGTCAGTGACGCTGGTTCGATCCCTGCCACTCCAGGTGGTCAGACAAGAGTGTGCACTCTCATATCGCTTAGCCATCACACTGATATCTTCTAAGTTTGCGAAATCACGCTCCGCTAAAAATACAATCAGGTCTTTCCGATACGTACTGAGGACATGTTCTTTCAAGATTTCTTCCCGTATTCCTTCATAAGTAAGCGCGGCACCTGTCATTTTAATCCATTTATCGAAAAGCACGCGTACACGAGTATGAAATTGTGAGTGTGTCTCCGTTGTTCGCTTAGACGACTCTCTGAAAAGTTTGGAAAACTTTCAGCCGACAACTCGTAATGCCGTAACAGCGCTTTCTTGAGAGCGTCGTAGTCATCTACTTCAGTGGATGCCATATTATGGTAGACGTCCTAGGCAGCTCCTTGCAAAAATCCAGAGATATTAATGGCCCACTGGTGTTTGTGTATATCATGGATTAAAGCTAACTTTTCAAACTGAGTTAAAACGTTATCGATGATTTCGTCCTTGTCGTTAAACATCTGCATGGTTATCTGGACGATACGTCTATCCTCTGTTCTTTTATTTGAGGGTCCTGAATGTTCATTCCGTTCTTTGCCCCTCCTAGATTCCGCTTCGATCCTTAGTCTCTCCATGGCAAACGCATGTTCTCTCTCCCTGGTTCTTTCTGCGGATTGCAATCTGGTTAACTCGATTTCTCTTTCTTTATTCTCTTTCTTTTTCCCTTTCTTCGGCTTGTCTGATTCTTTCTTTTTCCTCGGCTTGTCTCATTCTTTCTCCTTCTTTCTCTGCTGCCCGCTGTTCTCTGTATTCCCTGAGACTCCTTTCTACAAATTCCGCTAATTGGATCCCTTCATAACCTAATTCATCTATAACAATAGACTTAAACTCTCTGACTAACTGCCTATCAGTTGCCATCCTAGTCTACTCCACTGTATCACCAACCAATTTACTTAGCTCAAGTATTTATTAACTTCATACTGCCTTACAGGAAAAAACTTCCCTAAGAATACTTACCCGTATTCTATTCTAGTAAAGTCTTAACCTACAGACTTACTTAAATCACTCAAAACAACATAACAGCCTTTGGCAGTACAAAAGTCTGAATTTTCCCCAAATTCAGCTTGCTCGCACCAACAATGTGCAAATTACTCCCCCAGGACTTCTTTAATTAGCTCTTCTCGCAAGAGTAACTAAAGGGAATATTTCTTCTGAATTAACCTGAACTCAGAAAACGACCACACTATCAAGCAGTTCAGGTACGGAATCTTAATTTGTTACAATGTCATAAGAACCATTAAAGAAAATATCAACAATGGCATGCACAAATTACACAATGCATAGATATTGACTCGATTCACACATGCTTAAATAATAAACAAATTTATCACTGCTATGTTACCCTATTTCTATTCAAAATATGCCCAGTCAGCTGTCATTCACTTGTTCAAAATATCCCGGACGATAGACCCCACTTTGTAAAGGGGTGAATCGTGTGGGTGTCCCTCTGTTAATTGATTTGGCGATCGTTATCTAGAGGATGACCTCCCTCGATGTTATTGCCCAGTGTGAATAGATTGATAGAACATTGACAGAGAACTAAGCAAGGCTATTGAAAAGAAATAAACAAATATGAGCCCCCTTAAACAATAAAATAAAATAAATTTAATTAATTAATACAGAAGCAAAAATTGCAATTACAATCCAACCGATTTACATTAATGGAATTTAATAGCAGTGTTCAGTTTACGGATTCGCTCATCATAGTAACGAGTGGTGAAAAGTGTACAATGTCCACCCCTGACTTGCATCCCCTGGCGTCGTTCTCTCTTGACTTTGTGTATTACACGTCTAGCGTGTATACTTGGTTCTTCTTCTTGACCCTTCTATTCTGAACTCTCTATTTGCGGACTTCCCTCTTGGACTGTCCTCGTCGGGTTTCTCGGGGAGGAATATAGAAAGCTGTTCCCTTAAAAGACAAGATTACGACTAAAGCTATATATGTTTCACCACCTATCCGTTATATAAAATCTCTCACTTTCGTTATTCAGAAACGTGAATAGCTATCTACACTGCATAAAGTGACCTTAACGATTAACGGTCCTTACAAATTTACTGTATTTGAGGTAAGGTACAATCGTTATCTATAGTTACAAATGACTATTGCAATATACCAAGTCTGATCTTAATTAAACAGTTCATCGTCCCTGCTCCACGCGGCAATTGATTAGAAATTACCACCTGCTCTGTATACAAACGATTATGCGGTATATATAAGCATACATTACTATACGTCTTCTTACAGCTGACTAGTCAGTTCCACTCAGTAAGATACATGCTCGATAACTATTGCATAAGATTCACTAAATTCTAGCTTACGGTAACCAATAACCTACAAGATCATTTGAGTATTACAAAATCATTTATAAATATACAATTATCATTAACTCACGATAAACAGTATCATCCTACAGACAAAGGAAATTAATTCATAAATCCATATAAAATACCACACATTTGAATATTTGGATTATTCATAAATCCTTAAGAAATACTACACATTTAAATTACATTGAATTTAAAATTGCGTACCTTAATGTTGTTTCTTTTCCACGCAAACCGTGCGTCCTAGCACTATAGCCTGTCTTTTCCTTTCAAGACAGCTATCTGACCTATTTACTTTGCTAACGAGGGAAAACTCTTCTTTAGTGTTTCCCCCGGAGTCAACCTGACTTCTCTCAAGCGAGATTTCTGATTAAAATGAGCCAAGTCGCTACCTTAAATTCCCCATTATTTCTAAAGTGTACGCCTTAATTTTAACTGACCAATCGAAAGCAACTGTTCCTAAATTTTCCCCAGAATAATCATGTCTTTCATCAGATTTTGACAGCCTAGGAGACGCTGCAATTAGCTTTACTTTGAAGATCAATTATTTGACATGCGGTCCTTTAGAAACAGATACGGTCGTAGTTCTAATGCACTCTCTGCCAATATACCGTTACGATGACTGTATCAATTCCACTTTAGCTTAAACGTATGCCCTTTTATGTTTCACAGATGAAACAAGCGAAATATCAAAGTGACCTTTCTCAAAGACTTTTCTGGCTTGACTATGATAAAATTTTAATGCACAATTTATTCAACTTTAGGATCCAATACTGCTTCAAAATTCGTCACATTACAAAAGGTATATTCTGCTTCTTTCTGCTGTTGTAAAAAGTTATCCAATTCTTCTTTCTGCCTCTGTTTAAAATCCTCGATGTACGGTAAGGAGCGGGAAAGCGGCGAAGGTACTGGTACCGGAACAAATTCTTGTGAAGAGAGAAAATCCGCTAAATGCCAATTAAAATCGGTTTCTTCTGGAAGTAGGACTTTGTTTGCTTTGGTAGCCGCTGTTATGCCATCACCCCTTGTCTCCACAGCCGGTGCACCCAATTCATCCTCTTCGTAGTTTCCGTCATGTTCTATCTGTGTCGCATTGATTCCCTGCGCACAGACGCTAGCGTGCCTATAGAGGGAATGTGACGTCACAGGCAGCTCTCTTCGGGTTGGAAGACAGACTCCGCCCTGTGACTGAATTTTGTAACGCGTGTTAGGATTGATGAAAGAACTCAATCCGTTTCGATCCGCTCTTCCACTATAAATAACCGCAGTTCACGTCATTCCATTCACCTGTTCTCGTCACAATATGTGGACTAACGTAGAATCGTCTACCCTCCTATCGTCGATGCTGTTCAACCCGGACTATTCTATGTATGTCAGATCGTCATGGGCTATCACCAAGATTACCAAGACGGCCTTTTGGAAACGAAGGGTCTATGTGGAGAGACAAAGCTGTCTGAAGATTGTCTTAATCTACGGTCCAGAAGTCAGACGAAGTTTGAGGAAGAGAAGAAGATCCGTGCAATGCCCTCTATGTTAAATGAATGGTGTTAACAAAAAAAAAAAAAAAAAAAAAAAACCCAAAGGACATTTTCAGGACCACTCCATTGCCTCGAAAAAATACCTATTTAC
>JAECUM010043159.1:0-39425 GCA_016617855.1 Megalonaias nervosa
TCCTATTTTTACATTGTTTTCTAGGGAAATAAATTATTTTTTTTAAAATTTACAAAGCTTGTTGACTTCACTCTTTTCTTTTGTTACATTTGTACGAGCCTACACGTAACAGAAGAAAATTGGGGTTGCTCGTCCTTGGGATATATGAAGTTTGGCTAAATATTTCAGAAAATTGTTTTTTGAAATTTAAATTTCCCTAGTTTTTAAATCCTAAGTACTATTTTACATTTTGTTTAAAATCTTTAGTGAAAACAACAGACTTTTATTTACAATATCATCAAAAGAAGAGAATTTTTTGAATTTTACCGAGGAGTGATTGGACATTTTGAAAATGGAAGCCCAGCTAAAAGGTTTGGAATTAGAGATAAGACAGGTTCAGTTTCAGATAGAAAAGATACAAATGTAAAGAGAAAGGGAAGTAATGCAAATGCAAAATGAGAAGGATGATAGGGAATTTCAAATTAAAATGAAAGAATTAGAGCTGGCAAAAGGAAAACACTCCCCTACTTTTGATGTTTATAGAAATATGAAGTTAGTGCCCCCTTTTCTGGAAAAAGAAGTAGACAGATATTTTCCTCGTTTTGAAAAAATTGCAGAAAATTTGAGGTGGTCAAGGGAGCATTGGACTCTATTATTACAATCTGTACTTACTGGTAGAGCTAGTGATATTTATTTTTCACTGTCACTAGAGCAGAATGCTGACTATGATTTGGTTAAGGACTGTATCTTAAAGGATTATGAGTTAGTCCCCGAGGCTTATCGGCAAAAATTCAGGAATTCTAGAAATTCCACTGACAAGACCTATGTCGAATTTGCGTGGGAAAAAGCACAACAATTTGATAGGTGGTGCTCTTCTAGAAAGGTTAACAAAGATTATGAAAGTCTCAGACAACTCATGTTAGTTGAGGGGTTTAGGAACTGTGTCCATAGTGACATTAGGATGTATCTTGACGAGCATGAGATCGAAACCTTGGAAAATGCTGCTCGTGCTGCTGATAACTATTCCTTAACTCATAAAGTTTTTGTTGTAGGCAAATCTTTCACTCAGCAGTCTACTGGTAGAAAGGTATTTCAGCCTAATACGACTCCTTCTAAAACTCAGTCTGGCACAACTTTTAAAATCAAGCTTCTGATAGACTTTATTCAAAATCCTTGTCTATTCCTACGTGTACCTATTGCAAGAGAAAAGGACACGTCATTTCTGATTGCTTCAAATTGAAATATAGGCATCAGAATCAAGATAGATCTATCCCAAATGCTCTTATTTCTAAGAGGTCAAGGTCACGGTCATGTATTGAAAGCAATACATTTATTGGGTCTAATAAACTCCAGTCTGATTTTATTATGGAGAATTATGAACCATTCATGTCGAAGGGTCCTATATCACACTTGGGTGATTTGGCCAATCCTATCCCTATTAAAATTGTAAGGGACACAGGAGCTTCTCAAAGTCTTTTATTATCAGGTACTTTGCCTTTCTCTGAGAAGTCCTGTTCTAATGAGAGTGTTCTCATTCAGGGAGTAGAGTGCGCTTTGTTAATGTTCCTCTCCATTCTGTAAATTTGTCATCAGACTTAGTTTCAGGACCTGTGACAGTCGGTATAGATGTCTACTTTACCCGTTGAGGGCATTCATTTGTTGCTAGGCAACGACCTAGCTAGAGACAAGGTTGTGGTTAATCCACTTGTAACTGATAGGCCTTCTTTGGATCAGAAAGTTGATCCAATTGAAAAAGAATACCCTGATTTATACCCAGCTTGTTCAATTACCAGAACTATGGCAAAGAAAGCTCGTGAGAATGATTTTGATAAGGAAAATATTCCTCTAGCTGACACATGTATTGGTCAGGCTTTTGATGACGTCACTTTTACTCCTAATTTGGATCAATCAAAAGGTATTGATCACAGCGATCCTCTTTTAACTACTCATTCTCTTTCAGCTAATCAGGGTGACAAACGACAATCACTTGTCGTCGAACAGGACAAAGATCCTGAGATCTCCTGTTTGTTTCAGAGGGCCATTAGTGAAACTGAAGCCACTGAAGTACGTGTCTGATATTTCATTAAAAATGGGATTCTTATGAGAAAATGGAGACCTCCCGAGGTACCTGCTAGTGACAAATGGTCAGTGAACTATCAAATTGTAGTTCCAAAATCTTACAGACAGGAAATACTTAGTTTGGCTCATGAAACTCCTCTGGCTGGTCATTTAGGGATAAATAAAACTTACCACAAAATCTTGACTCACTTTTATTGGCCAAAAATCAAAAGTGATGTTTGTAAATTTTGTAGATCTTGTCATACTTGTCAAATGGTAGGAAAACCCAATCAGAAGATACCTAAGGCTCATTTGCAACCTAGTCCTGCATTTGACGAACCATTTAGCAGAATTATGGTAGACTGTGTTGGTCCCTCACCTAAGACCAAGTCAGGCAACCAATATTTGTTGACCATTATGTGTGCGTCAACAAGATTCCCAGAGGCAATTCCTTTGAGGAATATTAAAACCAAAACCATAGTAAAAGCTTTGATAAAGTATTTTACTCAATTTGGCCTTCTCAAATTTGTCTAATCTGGTCAAAGGTCAAATTGTATGTCTGGAATTTTCCAGTTAGTCATGCTTGAATTTGGCACTCAGCAATTCAAGTCAAAAGTGAAATTATGGTTTCACAGAATTTTACTTGAGAGAACTTTTGAGTCTTGTAATAGAGCTCATTTTCTCTTGCTCATTCTTCAAAATTTCCTTCAAATTAGGTTTTACGGCCCTTACAAAGTTAAGAAGAAAATGAATGAGTTAAATTATAATAGTAGTACAGTGATCTAAATAAATTAATGGAGTACCCGTATATTGAAAGAGATAGCCAAGTAAATAATGCTATTAATTTAGTTGTACCTGTCCCACAAACTGAGGATTTAAGTGAAGAAATTCAATCGGACTCTGTTGATCTTGGAGCAACAAATCTTCGGAATTCGGAAATTATGAAAAATCTGGACCAGAACCTTTACATTTGTAACAACAAGAAAGGAATGTACTTAAACAGTTATTATTCGAATATGAGCACTTGTTTCCAGATATTCCTACGAGGACAAACAAAATTTTTCATGACGTTGAAATTGTAGATTCAAAACCTGTGAAACAACACCCATACAGGATGAACCATCTCAAACAGGAATACTTGAAAAAGGAAATTCATAGAACCCAGTAAAAGTGACTGGAGTTCACCATGTATACTTGTTCCGAGACCAGATAAAACTTTCCGTATATGCACTGATTATAGGAAGGTGAAAAGTGTGACAAAAACAGATTCATTTCCATTACCAAGAATCGATGACTGTATTGATAAAATTGAAAATGCCAAGTACGTCACCAAATTTGACCTTCTGAGAGGATTTTGGCAAATTCCACTAACGGAAAGGGCAAAGGAAAATTCGGCATTTGTGACTCCATATGGACTCTATCAATATAAAGTAATGCCGTTTTTCTGATGAAGGGTTCGCCAAGTACTTTTCAACGTTTGATGAATATGATTACCTCTGGTCTAGATAATTGTGATGCCTACATTGATGATGTCATCATCTACAAAGACACCTGGAAAGACACCTGGAAAGAACATCTAGCCACGATTCGGAAATTCTCTGAAAGACTCACTGATGCAAATTTGACAATCAATTTATCTAAAACTGAGTTTTGCCGTGCTTGTGTGACATTTCTAGGACATATTGTGGGACATAGTCAAGTTAAACCTATAGATGCTAAGGTCAAGGCTATTTCTGATTTCCCTATGCCTATCAGTAAGAAGCAACCGATGCGAGTTTTGGGTATGGCCTACGACTATCGGAAATTTTGTTCCAATTTTTCTAATATTGCTGTACCCCTGACAAACTTGTTAAGTAAGAAAAACAAGTTTCTTTGGCTTGGAAAATGTCAGGAGGCTTTTGATAGGTTAAAAGCCATACTCAAAGGTGCGCCGGTTCTTACAGCTCCAAATTTCAATCAATCTTTTAAATTAATTGTTGATGCAAGTGATGTTGGGGTTGGAGCAGTATTGATTGAAGAAGATAGAAATGGTGTTGATCACCCAGTGTGCTATTTCTCTAAGAAATTAAATAAGCACCAAAGAAATTACTCAACAATCGAGAAGGAATGTTTGGCTTTAATTTTGGCATCACAGCATTTTGAAATTTACATTACCTCAGCTCCTTCTCCGATTGCTGTGTTTATTGATCACAACCCCCTTACTTTCATCGACAAGATGAAAATAAAGATCAAAGATTATTAAGGTGGAGTTGTTTTTGCAAGAATATAATCTTGACGTCAGGCACATCAAAGGAAAAGACAATTTGATTGCAGATACACTTTCCCGTGTATAGAAATATTATTTCATGTACACTTTGTAAAATTCATAAGAGTTTTCTTATGTAATTTTGTTTTTACCTCATGTATAATTTGCATATCGTAAAAAGAAAGCTTTATTACATAAGCCTTTCTTTTTATTTATGGGGGAAGTGTTACGTATATGTAATTTAATTACTTGTGTGTTAGTTTTTAAACTATTTTTTTATTTTATTTTTTCATTTCATTACCTTTTATTGTAATGATTATTTTCACGGGATTTGATATTTTTGAAAAACATATCAGTCTGATTAGAACGTAAAAGTATGACTTAAACACTATTTTTTTAGCTCACTTTGGTTCATAGATTTTGTAAACACTACGCGGAAATGATTGGCTATTACCAAGGCCATTTTCGGCCCATGTGTTAGCTAAATTGTAAATAGCCTTTCTTTTTTATTTCTCCAGCGTGAGAATCTGATTCTTAGATAGGACTATTCTTGCCTACGTGTTAAATGGCCTTTTTATTTTACTACGCTGTTCAAATTAGTGGTCACGTAACCCGTCACGTGAGCCACCATGTGATCTAAAATCGAGGCTTAAAACAGCCATTTTGCTAGTAGATTGATCAGTGGTAAAATTGTACCTTTGGGCTCAAGGTATTTGTCAAGTTGTTGCTATTTGAGTTGATTTTCGTATTTAAAATAATTTATTCACCCTGGGAAATATTCTACTTCAACGAAATACTTGGACAAAGATATTCAGTGGAAATTTATTCTGGAATTTTAAACGGGAACATTATAAATTGTTATTCAACGAGGAATTGTTGCCATTAGTACAACGACCTCATCTGACGTCATCGCCTTCCATATTGGAACGTCATCGAGATTCGAACCTGGATTCAATTAGAACTGTTTAGTGATAGGACTTATATTTTTCAATTTTAGGATTAAGTTTTGGATTATATTCACAAACCGTAAGTCCTATATCCTATTTTTACATTGTTTTCTAGGGAAATAAATTATTTTGTTAAAATTTACAAAGCTTGTTGACTTCACTCTTTTCTTTTGTTACATTTGTACAAGCCTACACGTAACAGTTTACACTGTTCACCCACCATCACAGGATTTTTTTTATTTTTATTACATGATCAAAATTTAACATTTCTTACTATCCCCCAATTTATTTCTTTAATTTCCTCTTTCTTTTATTGATAATGAACTATGTGTTTTCTATTTCTTTTTTTTTACTTTATTCTCTATATTGGTGTACATCAGAGATGTCAGTAATATTTTTGCTTTAGTTGGGCTGTTTATTGCACCAGAGACACACGACAATATCCTGGCTTAGTTGTAGAAAGCGCACGTTTTATTTTTACTTTTAAAATCTGTTAAGGTCTTCTGAGTTCCTACATGATTTATCTTCCGTTATGCTTTAGCTTATTCTATTTCCTAGTTCTACATAGCGCACTACTGGAGAATTCATATAATGCTGTACGGATTGCGACTCGCCTGTCTTTAGTACATAAGAAAAGAGCGAAAACATTGGTTGGGAAACAAGCTGGTTTAGTGAAAATGGTGTTATAAAGAAAATAATGGTGATATAACAGCTCGATTTGTGGTGAGGAAAAAAACCTATTTTTTCCATCTATTAAAGTTATGTAGTTTTCTTTGGGGATTAAAACGAGGTTATTTTAATTCAGTTCACTTCAGTTCTTTGTTCACGAACCGTAACCTTGATTATGGAGTACGCACAGGAACACTTTTTAAATAACAGAATAAATTTAAGTATGCTTGGTCTACTCCAGAAATATTTTTGTATCAACTTCTCTCTATGATGATCATTAGCTTTGTAACTGAATAAAAATGACATTCATCTTCAATATCATTGAATCCTTCACATCAGATTTACTGTCAAATTTGATAGTGAAGTTGTCTCCATTTGATTATTCATTGATTATTAACGACTCATAATTCTCCTCTGTGCGAGGCTGTTATTTTGTTTGTTTGTAGTTGTTTTTATTAAAGAAAGAGAGTACATGATTCTCTTTATTGAAACGTCAAAGAAATTATTACGAATGATTTGCAAAGGCACTTTTATATGGATAAAGACTTTCACAATTTGTACGTTTTCGTTAAGAGACTCGGTTGCATCACAAACATTTAAACTGCAAGAATTCTGATTAACAGGGAAGCCTCGGTGGCCCAGTAGTCCCTCAAAACCAAAAGGGTACGGGTTCGAATCCTACCATCGAACCAGCCGGGGTCTGCTACCACTTTACTCCAATTGCATCGACACTAAAGAACCTCCCGTAAAACACCAAACCAATCCAAACCAGTTAACATTGAGATCACCAGAGTATTTACAGCGAAGTATGAGTGTATTTTGTCAGGTAGGCTCCATAAAATCACAGCCAAAGGGACCGAGGCCAACCGCATGAGAGTAATCTTTACCTGTTCCTTCATAAGTAGAAGGCGCGTAAGTGATATATACATGTAGCTGTTTATACTTCCTATAACTATAGTAATTTACTGATTGAAGCGAAGTAAAAGATGTCCACTGTGTCACATTTCGAGGATACAAATGAAGGATTGTAATGGACCTGTTGGAATATTTCATCAGCTGATAAGAGAATGGTTATCAAAGGGCCAAACAGCTTTCCTAGACTGACAATGATGTACTTGGCCCGCCATTTCTTGCTCGTGATTCTTTTTTACGCAGGTCTCTCTCTCTCTCTCTCTCTCTCTCTCTCTCTCTCTCTCTCATAAATCTCGCACGCTAGTCAGTTCAGGGAAAGAGGGTTGTACAAGGTTGAGGACGGAGAGAAGAAATATATTGGCCCAATAATTGGGTACATGAATAATGATTTTGACGTAATTAATGATAATGAAGCAGGTATGTTACGTTTATGTAATTTCATGGATATGTTTGTGGTTTCATTCATCTAATTGATTGTTTGTCAGCATGTATATGGTGTGAACACACAGAACTCAAGAAATGTGGGGGGCTTTTTTCGTGATAATATGTTGCAGAATTGAGATTACCTTGCGAATTATTACTTGTCAAACCATAAAAATGGTACTAACCGCTGCCTTTCTTGGTGCTCAGCATTAAGAGGTTAGTGTTAGGTCTGGACGGCCTGGTGTCAGGATAATGTGACTGGGTGGGACATGATGCTACTTGTCTGCGGCATGATGCCCCAGTGATAGACATCACTATAAACTGATATACTGGCGATACGACTGAAATATTTTTAAAGCTACGTTAAAAATCCGAATCACACACACACACACACACACACACACACACACACACTTGTAAAACCACGATACCCAAGACGATGTCAAAAGAGCTTCCGTATGGTTATTTAGTGCAACTACTTTGCGATTCACTTGGGTTCGATATAAGAGTAAAAAATAACTTAAGAAATCAAAACTTCTTGAAGACAAAATAAGTGTTTCTGCCCTATGATTTAAATCCGATTGGCACCTAAATGTATTTTGTTGATGATGATGGTTTTACATGCGTAGACCTAGTCCTAGCAGGTAAGACCCATGAGGGATGATGGGTCTTACGGCCTAACTAACGGCGTTGTGTAGCGTGTTTTGATGTCGACTAACAGTGTAACGAAAGTCAAATTTTCAGGAACATCACTCACAACTGGCAACCAATAACGACGCTTTTCTACAAAGTAAAGTTATAATGTTTTTGTCAGACTTTACTTACCCTGATATCTTTTCTCTAATAAATTCAAATTCTCACAAATGAAATGGACCTGTTTTCAAGTTTCGTTGGCCTACATTTTACTTGGCTGGAAAGCGATGAAAGCTGGGAATGCCGAAATCGGGTTAGGTCGAAATATTATTCTTTAACGAAACGAATAAAACATATATTATGCCTATTGGAACTATAAGTAACATTTCGTTTAGTTCAAGAAACATATCCCTCACATGAACCTACTTGAACATACTTCGGCATACCTCGACTACCGTCGCATTGCAACAAATTCAAATGTATGTCAACGGAACATGAAAATGCGTCCATTTGCTAGTGTCATATTTTGATTCCACCAGGATAAAGACAGCACAGTAAGTATATTAATTACACATAAATTAGTGGAAGAGTGTCGATATAGGCTGCCAAGTGTGTGAGATATTCCTGAAACTTTGACTACTCGTTCCGATGTCAACGACATCGGAGCAGGCTATGCAAGCCCGTTATTTGGGTTGTAAGACGTGTAACTTAAACAAAAATAACATGTGCTATGTCTTACATTATAGGACTAGCATAGACCTACACTGTAGGCTACATGGGGAGTTGTAAGAAACCTGCGATCTCTGCATTTTTCTCAAAAGCATTTTATTCCATGTAAAGTTAATATCTCTGTTCATCCGACTTCAGGACGTCCAAAATTCTTCAACTGGATGACCTAGAGACTCCAGGACGACCATAATTCTTTAACTGGGTGACCTAGGGATTTCGATGTATTTTAACCATATCCCTACGCCAAGTTTACAAATGTTTGGTCCAGATGATTGTTTATTTGGCGACTACACATACATACACTTAAGATGAATCATTTCCTCCATTTAGTAACGTACATACCTGTCCTGTTTTGCTAATCATATTACTGTTCTTTACAGCAAACGAGGAGAGAATAATTAAGGAAGTCACAGTGATAAACCATATACACTAGGCCTTATATGGCATTTGATTGTGTGCCTGTTTGTTTTGCAAGGACTTGTTATACTAAAAATACATTATCAAAATTATCACTACTATGGGGAAACAAACCGCTCCTCCCAATTCCTCAGCCCCAAGTCCCGTTTACCTCCCCCCTCCAATGTATTATAAAAAGTTACAACATACACTTCAATTGATAAATTAATATTGAAGATTTTGGCCAATGGTCGCCGATCCACTTTATTCCATTTGTGGACGTGTGGTGCTTTAAAACTAGTTAAGGTTTGCGCCCTTCTTCGTAATTACACCATACATTTTGAATCCTTTGCACTTTTTGTCAATTTTTAAGAAGTTTTGAAATCTGAAAGAAGGACAAAAATTGAATTGCTTGTTGAAGTGGCCGTTTATTACAATTTAAACCTGTTTGCAATGACAATACTGTAATCTAGGTATTCCTGTCAGTTACATTTTATTAAGAAGGTGTAGTGCCCCTGTGTTCATGTGCAGTCATACAGCCCAAAATAATGCTGTATTGACCAAGAGCAACATAAACATGTATCTGATGCCTACAGTGTCCACACTGAAAGTACGTAACTGATGCACTTGTACATGCACAAAAAGTTGTACCTCTCTTCGGGAAGTAACTAGAAAGACTGTCATGGACGATTGACATTAACCGGTATTTTCTCATAATGACATTTAGATGTACCATCGGTTGTGCTAACCGATACCGTTTAAACGAATATATTCCTAGTAGATCAAAATCTGTTTTATTGATTGGAAAATGTTTTTTAGAATTTAGACGTGACATCACAACAACTAATTTTTAGAAGTGGGGGTGGGGGTGGGGGTATTCTTCTTCAGTTGGACAGGTAAACTCAAAACATCTCCATTTTCCGAATGTAAACTTATGAATATTGTTTTAGTTTCATAATGTTTTAATTCTGTTTTAGTCATTGTGGTGTTTTTATAATTTTGTTCATAAATATCTATTTTTCACCTTGTGTTTTTCTATGATTGAAGCAGTATCCACTTTGTATTCCTTTACTATTTAACATCGCATTTAACTACTTTCTTAACATTGTTCTCGGATCCGCTACAGCCATATCCTCCACATCGTTCTGAAATGTAACCTATCACTTTTAGCAGAGATGGTAGTCCGATAAATCAACCCAACACCCACCACAATCTGTGTTGATACTGATGGGCGATAACCCGACAATCAATATCATCACGGGTGAGGGGGTGATTTATCGACCTACATACGCTGTCGTACATTTCTTGCCTAGTCGCTCATTAGAGCAGGGATCTCAAACTCAAAACCACCCTGAGGGCCGCATGGTGGCATTTTCGATGGCCCAAGGGCCGCACCACCTTTGTTATCTCTCATGATACATTGTGACGCCAATTATTTTCCGGGCCACAGGATACGGCTTGGCTGGCCGCATGCGGCCCGCGGGCAGCGTGTTTGAGACCAGTACGTTAGGCCTAGAAGGTAAATCTGGTTATGGACATTGATACGGGTGTCGCTAAGTCTGAGACTAATTACACAGTACCGGTGCAAGGGTATTGGCGCCCTAAACGAATCTTCCATCTTGTGTCCCCCCCCCTCCCATTTGCTGGTGGTGGGTTGGGGGACATCGCTTATCATAAACTATTCATCAGTATTAATACATGTTCGGCTTGATAATTTATTAATTTCATTATTTAGTCTACATATTTAATAATAATAAATGAATAATCTGAAAGTGTACTTCGTTTTTGGCGACTCCCAAACCTTGGCCTCCTTAGGCGGCCGCTTAGTTCGTCTAGTTAAACCGGCCCAGACACTAAGGGCTGACATATCTGACAACCTTGTGGGACATCAGGCTTCAAAAAAGAGTACACTACTCGTGTTTGCTTTTTTATCTGCAGCGACAGTCACGACACATGCTGAATACCATTGATGACCATGTAAGACAACTCTCCTCTTAACAAGAGTTAAGAATGTGTTGATAATTGTGAGAAACTTAGGATGAACAGATACACTGAAATTGGAATGTTGTCCTGAAACTAGAATAAATTTGAAACGAAGAATATATATGGTAACAATCTTAATGGTGTGATTAATAAATCGCTTTTCAGGTGTCTTGTTTACGGTCTTTTTTAGCACAGTTCTTAAAGCAATTAAAAACTGTATTATCTTCTTTTCTATGCAATACATGTACACCAATTACGTGATTCTCTAAATAGACCTTAATCACGTGATAAAGAGAGGCAGTTTGTACGTCCTGTGCAATTTAGTATTTCTTTAAAGGATAAATACAATTTTACTAAGTTGTCGGGCATTGGTGTTATTTGCAGGCTTGATGTATGGAACTCCAAATTCCTAACCATGAAAATTCTTCCAAAACTGAAAAAAAAAAATTATGGAAACCTGCAGTTGTAAATGTCGAACCCACCCATTCCATTGCTATGAAATTCGTCTGGTATTTAAGGCATGGTGGCAAGGATCTGTCTGGCATTTAAGGCATGATAGGGTCACGCAAGTTGAATAGATATATCATGATCATTAGTTGAATTAACATTTCGCAATATTTCATTCAAACTCCAAACACTTGCCGATACTTATTGATTTCCAGCTAATAGTCTTTATGTAATCAAAGGCAAAACCGAAAGATTGATAGGCAATCACAGGCACACCGAAAGTTTGTTAGACAATCACAGGCACACCGAAAGATTTGTTAGACAATCACATGCACACCGAAAGCTTGTTAGACAATCACGAACACACAGAATAGTTTGTTAGACAATCGCAGGTACACCGAAAGGTTTGTTATACAATGGCAAGCACTCCAAAAGTTTTTCAGACAATAGCAGGTACACCGAAAGGTTTGTTAGACAATGGCAGGCACTCCGAAAGTTTGTTGATACTTTTTCTAGGTAAAATCACGATGTCAATTATAATTTTAGCACAAAGAGTAATACATTTCGATGGCGTCTATTGTTTTCTAACTGTTACAGTCAAGAACTAGACACTTAAGGTCACGCAGGCAAGAAGTTTGCAGCATGATACGAATACTAAAAAAAGAAATGATTTCATTTGGTTTGTACGAATTGAATTAGAAACGAGTCTTACATTGTCTTATTAAGGTGGTGATCAAGTATTCCTGTTTATTTGGCGAGTTTCCAAAGGTTGTTATACACCTAGCACAGCTATAAAAATACCGTTTATACACGCGTGTAAATTGAGACCTACTGTAAACAACACAGACCCTGATCTGCCGTCGCAAATTGCGCCGACTGATCAAGGTCTGCGCTGTTTGTTCTGCTGACTAGTCTAACAAACTGCATCGATGCAGACCTGTCCATGCATTATGCGACGGCAGATCAGATTTAGGTTTACGTACTTCGCAGCTTATCCGACGTTTAACCATGTAGCTTGCATCGCCTTGACTATGAAACCTATACTCATATATATATATATATATATATATATATATATATATATATATGTGTGTGTGTGTGTGTGTGTGTGTGTGTGTGTGTGTGTGTGTGTGTGCAATAAACTGACAACGAACAATTAGTATCTAACTAGCCTGAGCGCTTACAACTCTTAAGGAGTCTTTTTTAAAGGCAAATACAAAACATAGACAAGACAAACAAATAAAACACAAAAACCGTTGTGTTTGCAAAACCGTTGTTTTATATGTTTGAATCGAAAGCGCTCGGGCTAGTTAGATACTAGTTTTGTACTGTTCGTTGTCAGTTTATTGCATTTATCTCAATCAATCCCTGACACACGCGATCCCTTGCTGGATCCAGTGCACTTGAAAGGACTTATTCGCCATATGAGTTGTATTCTTTCTCTCTCTCTCTCTCTCTCTCTCTCTCTCTCTCTCTCTCTATATATATATATATATATATATATATATATATATATATATATATACATACATACACGAGTATAGGTTTCATAGTCAAGGCGATGCAAGCTGAAAGGTTGAGTGGATATTCAGGGTACTTGAATTTGCATGAGTTTCAGATAATCTGAGCAGAGATAAATTTGATATGTTGGAAACTGGTGGTATGAATAACAAAGTAGTGTGGAACCGTCGTAAAAGTACACGTCTTTCTTCTGTCGTGACGGACGGCATTATTACAAGAGAATATTAGTTTCTTGGTGGCCAGATTTATACTGCTTATTTCATCATATTTGTATGACGCATCAGTTGATAATTACAACAAAAAAAATAAATAAAAATACAGAACAGCATTATAATGCTTTTTACGTTGTAATAAAAAACAAAAATTGAAATTTCGTAACATATTCCTATGGTTATTGTTACGTATATGTAATTAAATTGCTTGTGTGTTAGTTTTAAAATTCTTTTTTATTTTATTTTTGTTTCATTACATTTTATTGTAATGATAATTTTCATTGGATTTAAGTCTCCTTTCGGAAAATTGGCTTGACCCGATTAGATTATAAGATTTCTTCAGCACTATTTTTAGCTCACAGTTTTTGTAAACATCGAGTGATAACGATTGGCTATTTCCAATGTCATTTCGGCCCGCATGTTAACTAGATTGTAAGCAGTCTTTTTTTATATTTTCAGTGTGAGAATTTGATTCTTTGATAGGGCTAATTCTTGCATACGTGATAAATGGCATTTTTTTTTATTACGCTGTTCAAATTAGTAAATCACGTAGCCCATCACGTGAAGCACCATGTGATCTAAAATCGCGGCTTTAAACAGACACTCTCTAGTAGATTTAGTCAGTCGTATGTCCACACCTTGAAGGTACAAGGTGTTTATATTGTTGAAGCCAGATTGTTTGAAGTTCATCTATTTTTTTGGATTTAATAATTTATTCTCTAGAAAATTAAACAAGTGCTTTATATTTATAAATGTTCTGGGAGAAAGAAATTCACTGGAAATTTATTCTGGAATCTAACGGAAACATTTTAAACTGTGATTCAATCGAGGATCTGTTAACTCCAGTACAACATCCTAGTATAACGTCATCGTCTCCATATTGGAATTTCATCGAGATTCGAACCCGGATTCTATTAGAACTGTTTGGTGATAAGACTTATATTTTTCAATCTTAGGATTAAATTTTGGATTATATTCACAAACCGTAAGTCCTATTTCCAATTTTTACATTGTTTTCTAGGGAAATAAATTATATTGTTAAGATATACAAAGCTTGTTGGCTTCACTCTTTTCTGTTGTTATTTTTGTACAAGCCTACACGTAACATTATTGTTTGGGTTTCGTTGTGGGGTTTTTTTGGGGGGGGGACGGTTTTGTTCTCTTTGTTTTACTTTTTTTTTTTTTTGTTGTTGTTGTTTTTTTTTTTTTTTTTTTTTTTTTTTTTTTGACTGTATGAAGAGATTGATCACCATCAGTTTCTAAGCATCGAAATGAAACTGCCGAATAATTATGCATCTTCATCGGGTACAGTTTTCCTTTTTAATGCTAATATCTGATATTTCGCGGGGATCTTAATTTATGCAGTTCGACCTCTCTTGTGGCCTAAGTGTTTAGAGCGTCCGCCTCGGATGCAGTAGGTCGCAGGTACGAACACCGGCCGAGTCATACTAGTGACTTATAAAAATTGTCCTAACAGCTGCCCCACTAGGCGCTCAGCATTAAGAGGTTAGTGTTAGGACTGATCAGCCTGCTGTCAGGATAATGTGACTGGGTGGGACACGATGCCACATGTCTGCGGCATGATGTCCCAGTGCTAGACATCACTATAAACTGCCACATTACAGACATCGTCGCGATATGACTGAAAATTCGTTAAACTACGTTAAAAATTCAAATCACACACATGCAAACACAAATAAACATTTTGCAGTTGACAAAACGTCGGCCGTTGATTTTGGAAAATTTTGTCAAGAGTATGTGGGCAAAAAAGTGTGCTTAAATGGGACCAAATATAGACGTGAATGCATTCCACGCACGAAATGGACGATATAAGTCAAGGGTTTGAACGTGCGATGCTCGTATTGACGCCACAGAAGAAATTACGCTTGTATTGTGTTTAAAGACACATCAACACATGAATGGGGGGGGGGGGAGGATACAGGACGATTTTCATAAAATATAAACAAATGTAAGCATACAGTATTTCAGAAGTAATTTAATTTTCGTTAGTGTCTCTGCCGGAAGTTAGTTATGGTAATTACAATCAATTTTTGTCTCGACAGTACTTGTAATTAAATTGATCAGTCCAGCCGTGGTAGGCTGTTTCTATCCACTGAGGCTAGTCCGGGTCGACTGCTTTGGCCTGTCCTTGGGAAAGGCAATTAACTCTGCGCATGATGTAGTCAGTAATGTGTTAACAATGCCAATAAAACCAAGAAAACAACAACGATTACATTTATAAGTAAATGACCCTAATTCCGACCTGTAATTTAAGCACAGTAGTAATAAACGATGTCGCCATCTTTGTTTCTACCCGCCCGTTTTCTTGTGTGAACATTCAGATGTTCTACTTGCACAATTCTAAGTGAGAACAGATATTTGATCAGAACATTCATACACACGCCAATCCTTTTCTGTGGGGTGGGGATGGTGGATTTTCATCAAAGTCGGCCCTGTTTGTTATCCTAGTAGACAAGTTTCGTCTCAAATATTTTTGTGTGTACGCATCTCTCTCTCTCTCTCTCTCTCTCTCTCTCTCTCTCTCTCTCTCTCTCTCTCTCTATATATATATATATATATATATATATATATATATATATATATATATAATTTGTATCTTAATTATTTTTTTAATTGAAGAGTCTTCGGGTGCAATTGAAAAATGCAATTTTCGAGACAAAGAGAAACTCTGCAAACTGTGCTGTGCTACTGACTGTTGTGGAAGGTAGGTATTTTAATATCTTCAAAATTCTGTACGGTGCAAAATATCTCGCTCTTAAATGGGCAAAAACGTTCATATGTTATGATGCCACTGCGAAGTAGAAGGGGGGGGGGGCGCTTGTAATACCGTTGCCGTCGGTATCCGCACATGGAAAATCAGATACATTTGAATGTCCTCATTGTATCCGAGACATTCGTTGCTTTTCAAGTCGTATAATGACATTTCTAGAAAATTTATGCCACCCACACCCCTTTTAACAGGCCCAGGCGTCTAGTTTCATAATTACATTAATTTACTGTTGGCTAAGTTTCGCGTTTGGTTTGGCACATGACTTAATCCATTTTTTTATCCCCATGGTATGTATTAGGGTGATATGGTGGAGATATAGGTATCGGATATAGATATTGCCATATCTGTTTGTCTGTCTGTCCGTAAACAGTTTCATTTCCGGAGCATAACTCTCAAACTGTTCAATGTATTTCTTTGACACTTAGGACAAATATTGTACTAGCGTTCCAGATTGTTTTATTTTACTACTTTTATGTCTTTTATCCGTTTGTCTGGCCATTCATCCATCACTCCATCATTCACTCTTTTCTGGAGCAAAGCTTAAAAAGCCGCTGAAGATATTTCTAGTAAAGAACAAAGCAGATATTTATGGGGTTTGTCCCATATTCACGAGATTGACTCAAACATGAAATAACTGATTTAGTTTCAACGTACGGAAAGAATTTAAAAAATACATTTAGTGTAATTTTGTAATATTTTTGAAGTTTTTCCAACTTTAAAACGATATATAATATAGAGCACAGGTGAGTACCTCCGTTCCGTTTGCTCCAAAGAGCAAAACGCTGACATTTTAATCATGTTCACGGAGATACTCGACTGCGCTCTGTGCACCCCCGAACAAAACATGTTCGAACTTATTTTCATACATATAACTCTGTCGATAATAAAAGTTTACTAATACTATCCGCATAATCAGTTTGGATAAGTTAATAGAGTATGTCAGAAGACTAGAGTTAAAATTCCATGCAAGACGTTTTATTTATCTCTTACTGTCTTAATAAACTGTCAGAATCAAGTTTGTCATTGTACTTTTTTATTTCTATAGGAACACAATAACTAATGCTGTTTTCCTTCGTGTGCGTATATATATATATATATATATATATATATATATATATATATATATATATATATATATATATATATATATATATGTGTGTGTGTGTGTGTGTGTGTGTGTGTGTGTGTGTATTATCAGTAGTAAAATGTAGTTGCAGTTTAACAGCAGTTTTGCTTTGTAGTCTTATAAATAATATACGTGTCGCATGTTCACACATGATTTAAGTTCGTGTCTATCTGAGCTATAAAGAAATGGCTTATTGATGCGTCATCTTGTGTTAGCATTCATGTAAAGTGCTTTATATAGGACGTTTTCGTATGAAAGCGACCTTTGTCCTCTGGTATGAGGCGCCATAGCGTACAAAAGCTGTTCCAATGAGAAAGTTGCAGTTGAAATTTCGATGTTGTATGTCAAGAAATCCAATATCACGTTTTGGATCAAATTGTATGTCCTTAAAGTTCCATTTTCTAGATCGAGATTTTAGATTTTATATATTCAATTATACAGTGGTGGTTTAAAGTTCTGTTTCCTATGTCGACGTTTTACAGTGCATATTTTGAAATACACAGCGGTGGTTGAAATTTCAATATCATGTTGCGAATCTCTAATACACACGTTGTATGCAACTTTTTGTGATGAAAGTTCAATTTCATATGGCGAGTATTTAGATTTCATCTGTTGAATTTCACAGCAACGAGAAGCAGCTTCCTTGTTTAAAAATAACGCGGTCCGTTCACGAGAGCGACCTATAGCGAAGAAATTCATAGTAATTCTCGACCTGTAAATGGTAACTTTCAAACTGTAAATGCATGAAATGTAATGGCGCCTCATAATTGAATACACGAATGATGTATCTTAATACTCGATATTATTTTGAATTGTTAAAGTGGACATTTTGTAATGTTACTTTTAACACCAACACATCATTTCACCATATAAAAATAACTATTCTGACAAGCACAATAAAATGTCCAATCACCGCTGTATAATTCAACAGATACAGTCTAAAAACTCAACACACGAAATGGATCTTTCAGCACAATCAATGTGATTCAACATGTTAAATTGAAACACTCGACATATGACATTAAAATTTCAACAACCACCGTGTAATTCAGAAGATGCAATCTAAAAACTCAACATTGGACATCGAATTTTCAACCAGCGCTGTGTAATTCAACAGATGAAATCTAAATACTCAACATATGAAATGGAACTTTCAACATAAGCTACGGCGCCTCATACTCTGGTACACAGTTTTGTTTGACTAGTGGTTCAGATGTACCTTTTGTTGTTCAGAATTGACAAATCCTCTAGCTCCATCCATTGACGACTAGCTTCTTTATTTGTTAAGTAAGAACGTTTGGGGCTTCCAGCCAAAGTGGTGTGGCTAGTTGATTCGTGACCTGTCTCGCGTCTAGGTCGAGGATGTCATGATTTACCCAAATATATGAACAATACAACAAATCCTTCCCATTGGACCATAGTGTACGTATATTATGACTATTTACAAAATGGGGGTGGGGTTAGAGGGACTGTTTTATCTCTAGCCAACTCTCATGTTTACCATATGAACGTCGTTCATTTCCTACATAGAATCATGAATCTTGCAGAGTGGCTGCTTCTAGATTCATATCACACCCTAAAATTTATAGTTAATTTTAATTTCTCTGGCACTGATGATGGCATAGGCATCAAATGTGACGGTTAAAAACCTTTTTAACAGTACTGTACCATGACTACAAAGCTATATTGAAAGGCATTTTATTTCACACTGTACTGACTCAGTTTTGTGTTAAGTCAAGTAATAAAATTCCATTTACGGTCTGTTTGACAGCTATTACGACTTTATGGTTTTAAAATAAGTAATAGAAAAGAGTGAGACGCAACAAACTTTGTAAAATTCAACAAATAATGTGTTTCCCTAGAATACAAAGTGAACGTATAAAAAAGGATTGTGCGGTATCGCGAATTGAATCCCAAATAACCCTAGTATTACAGACACAAGTCCTAATAATTTAAGTTCTGAATAAACTTAAGTGGAAATCCAAATTAAATTCAACGCTGAAAGTGTTTATGTATCTGTGGTGGCCCGTATAATTCTATTGTGCCAGCAGTTGTTTGTTGGGTCACCATACTATAATCCAAAAATTAAATGATTATTTGAAACTTCAGCATAAACTGAACTCTCTATTTCCAAGAATGTTATTTTTGTAGAGCACTTTGTATTTCCAGAGAAGAATCACTTGAATATATGATTTGACGAAATTAATTCCAGCCCAAATGAATTCCAGGACAGAACATAATACAATTGGTTCCGCCAAGATCTTAAAGCACGAATGAATAATTTTTACAGTAACAAGATGATATAGTCTTCTACCTGACCTCAGGTCACAATTAACATTTTATAAAACAAAAAAGTATTACGTAATGGAAAATACCTTCTAGAAGGTTAATAAAAAATGTATGCAAGATACAGTCTTAGTTATAATTAGAAGTCTGTTACTAAACATATAATATAAAATGTGTAGTAAATAACAGGTAGACCCGGCAATTCATAGGGAATTTCCAAAGTTCAAAACTCAGATTGAGATAACCATGTTTACTACAAAATCAAAATCAATAATTCAGGTCAGGTAGAAAATGAACTTGATTTTGGACAAGGTCAAGTCGAACATACAATGTCACATTATCAATAGAATATAATGAAATAAAAAGAAAATTAAAAAATTAACAATGTAAATGCAATATACATAACACAGCTACACTCTAACTGCATGCATGCAAATTGAACAAAACATTTGTATTGTTTGCAACACTGTTTTATGGTTATTTCTCTGTTACTGTTCATGATAGATAGGCGAAGCTTGTTGATCGGATTATTTTATTAAGTTACTAGAGCCTTATTCTAAAAGTAAGTCATTGTGAACAATATGTCAAATTTCAAAAAATTTAAAAAAAATAAAAAATCTTAACACGCACTTATCTTGATCTTTCTATGCTTAGTGTCACGGGCTACCGGCTAATGTTCGCTTATTTCTTAGACACGTGTAAATGAGAGGACTGAACAGTGTGTTTAAACACAATATGATTGGCTGCTACACGAGGGCAAACGCTCGTAATGTCTTAGGAACTGTATTACTGATGCACTTAAAGTAAACTCGTAACTGTTTTGAGGCTGTGCCATTATCAGCACTTAATTCGTAACAGATAAACAGTTGTGATGTATTCGTATTTCGATAGGAATGGAAAAGAAAACTGGAAAAGAAATCTAAATTTCAGTGTCAAGTTCGTCAAAATAATTTCAAGTAATGCAAAAGTTAAAAATACTTAGGTTTTAAAAACCTAAAAACTAAAGCAGACTGTAACTATCTAATAATTTACCGAAATGACAGTGTTGGAGAGGCATAGATTACCTGACGAACAACGTGGCCGTACCTTAAGTTAACACCAGAAATGTTCATGTTAACCGTGAATGATCTCAACATGGAAAATCCTCAACTTTTGGGACTGCATCATTTCTTGTTCTTGAGAAATGTTAAATTCTGACCAAGAGTAGCGTACTTTTTATTCATACAGGTTTAAAGTCCACAAAATACAGCTAACGTTTCAGATGTTATGAAAACAACTCCACAGCTCTTACGTGTTTACGTATCTATATATTGGATTTTACCTATCAATAACATTAATCTCCCACATAGTTTTCGTAGTGACAATAACATGGATTTTCCATATAAAATACTAAGTGCTGTTCCATGGTACACAGGGAAGGCAGTTATTTTTAAATATATACCAGGGTATTTTGATTCACAGAGTTCATATTAAAATGATAAGAAAATTCTAAATTGCATATATGGGTGAGGACCCCACTTTGAAAGTGCCTTCCCTAGGTACCATGTATGTTTTAATGGAACAGCCCTAAATGATCACATCTGTTTATCATGTGAACCTCCGAATGATAACATGCATTTACCATGTAAGTCACCGAATGATAACGTGCATTTACCATGTAAGTCACCGAATGATAACGTGCATTTACCATGTAAGTCACCGAATGATAACATGCATTTACCATTAAAGTCACAGAATGCTAACATGCATTTACCATGTAAGTCACCGAATGATAACATGCATTTACCATTTAAGACACAGAATAATAACACGCATTTATCATGTAAGCCATCAAATGATAGCATATGCATTTAACATGTAAGTCACAGAATGCTAATATGCATTTACCATGTAAGTCACCGAATGATAACATGCATTTACCATTATAACGTGCATTTACCATTTTAGCCACAGAATAATAACGCGCATTTATCATGTAAGCCATCAAATTATAGCATATGCATTTACCATGTAAGTCACCAAATGATGACATGCATTTACCATTTATGCCACAGAATGATAACACGCATTTATCATGTAAGCCATCAAATGGTAGCATATGCATTTAACATGTAAGTCACCGAATGATGACATGCATTTACCATTTAAGTCACAGAATGCTAACATGCATTTACCATGTAAGTCACAGAATGATAACATGCATTTATCATTATAACATGCATTTACCATTTTAGCCACAGAATAATAACGCGCATTTATTATGTAAGCCATCAAATGATAGCATATGCATTTACCATGTAATTCACCGAATGATAACATGCATTTACCATTTATGCCACAGAATGATAACACGCATTTATCATGTAAGCCATCAAATGGTAGCATATGCATTTAACATGTAAGTCACCGAATGATGACATGCATTTACCATTTAAGTCACAGAATGCTAACATGCATTTACCATGTAAGTCACCGAATGATGACATGCATTTATCATTATAACATGCATTTACCATTTTAGCCACAGAATAATAACGCGCATTTATTATGTAAGCCATCAAATGATAGCATATGCATTTACCATGTAATTCACCGAATGATAACATGCATTTACCATTTATGCCACAGAATGATAACACGCATTTATCATGTACGCCATCAAATGATAGCATATGCATTTACCATGTAAGAAGTCACCGAATGATTAAAAAGTGAAAACCACGTAAGACGAAACTCAGTCTTGTTTGTCACTGAGACTATGATTTACTTGTGGACAGATGGGTTTCATTTTCAACAAAATCATTAGTTTATATATATATATATATATATATATATATATATATATATATATATATATATACTTTTTTAAACAGCGCCACTCAAACGCCACCCAGTACTCTTCTTTCTCCTGAGAGTGAAGCTACCGGTGGAAATGTTTTCGGTAGACATGGGCCTATCATAATCGGCGTTGTCGGAGGATGGATTGCTTTTATAGCAGTATTTGCAATCTTCACAGTGTGTTTCTTTGCCTATAGAAGAAAGAAAAGTTTGAGCGATGGAGGAGAGTATACGTTGATGAGAGGTTCGTTTGGATTTCTCGCTTTTTTCAGCATATATTCAAGGTGTATGTGCCCTTCTTGGTCATCATGTCATTTATTTTGGCCATACACTTTCAAATAAGCAAAGCAAGAAATATATATTGCAATTAATTTTAACTGATATAAGCACAGAGACTACAGTGCCGTAATTTCAAATAGGTAAACATATTTAATCAACTGTCATTTAAACAAGTAATTTAGTTTTTCGTAAGTTTCTTAAACTCCAGAAAAATTGACAAATTTGAGAATATTTTAAAAAAAATATTGACACAGTCGTTATAAATGTCCATGAAAACATGCACAGATGTCTTCACAAATAGTATTCATCTATTCAAACAAAGTGATCACGAAATAAATCTTTATTGAAACAAAAAACATACTCAGGCCAAACATATATGGCAAACAAGTCAAGTACGATCAAAAATGTATTATTTAAGAAGCCGCCATTGCGTAATATAAATAAGAGGGAGAAGACAGAAAAACACAAATAGACATAAACGTTTACCAAACCAAGACCATTGAACGGCAAAGATATCTCTGAGGCATCTAAGAGGCCTGGTTGAACAAGACTATATGTATGATAGAATTATGTCAATGCAGCTTGTTTCAATTTTCAGTGCATCACAATGAAACTTTGTACACGTTGTGACCAAGCAAGATTTGTTAGAGCTATTGTGCAGCCCATTTTGTCTTGAGGTTTGATGAATTTATGACATAACAATGTGGACCAGTCTGGTCCACTATATTTCTGTTGGATGGCTGTGAAACGTGGTACTATTAGTCCTCATCTGAAGATACACATGTCGACAAATCACTCGTTATCGCAAGTCATGGATGACAATCGACTACTTTCCTTTATCACCAGTGACTGCTTGTACTGAGATTTCCTCATATTCTCATGAATATGCAGATACCTGCCTAATCAATCACTGTGAGCGTGATTAAAGGTTTCTTGCCATTGTGGCCCAACATGACCTTTCACACTGTTTCTCTTCCAAACACAATCAAGTTGCGATTGACAAAATAGGTACTTTCATTGATGAGGTAGAGATTGTTACATTGTGTTGCAGACGACATATTTTTGTTTATGCATCCTCATGAAAAATTAGGAGATCTAAGCACAGGCAGCTATGGGTGATCAAGGAGCATAATCACTGTGTTTCAGAGATTTTGTAAGAGTTATTGCACTTTTTGATATAGAGTTTCATAAACTATATGACAGAATATTGTAATTGCAGCAGATCTCGTAGTTTTGAAAGCATTAATGTGAATCTAAGTGTATATTATGGTCATCTTCAGAAGATGTGCATCTTGACCAGTTAATACACATGCAAAAGTTTCAGAAGAGTTACAGCAAATCTTGATTTAAGTTGTAAATTGAATACAACATAGGCCAGAATATAGTCTTGCAGTTATTGACGGACTTTCCCCATGCTTGGCACATATAATGATTATTGTCTGAAGAGGTGCATATTGACCAGTCACTATACTCCTGCCATTTTTGTAAGAGTTAGTGCCCTTGTTCACTTACAGTATATGGCAATATTTTTGCTTCAGTTAATATTACCATTGCCACTGGCCTCAGTTACGTTTGTCACATAGAGCAGTATTTTCAGTCACCGTTGGCTGCATTTTTGCATTTTGTATATTCATCTTAGTGAACTTCGCACCAGTCCATGAAATTTATGGATGCTGTCATCTATACATCATGCCTCATTAATTTATTTTAATGTTTAGGTCAAATTGGTCAATTAGTCTGACATTGTTGCCTCAAATTATTGCATCATTTTGTGTGTACATGAGTCTTTGTGAGATCAAAGCCAGCCTTTCAAAATCAAATCAGGACACTGAACTATATTCGATGCCTCTGTGAATTTTGTTAGTTCTGTGTTTATGCTCAGTATCTCTATTTAGTTTGTACTGCTGATCTGGCGTTTTCCAACATGGCAACACAGGTTATTTCGTGCTGAGGCAATTTTCTTTTGTTATTGTTGACCACAGAATAAGTCTGCCTTTTGTATGGCAACATCTTAATGAGCAAAACATTTTTCATTCAAAAGAAGGTCAGTGTTACATTTTCAAGTTTTCACAGATAAAGTTTAATAGTTTAATCATATTTTTCGTATGTTGCTGGCAGATTTTGTATTCTTTAGTGCTCAACACAGATACATTTTGAAATGACTGTATATATATATATATATATATATATATATATATATATATATATATATATATATATATATTGATTAGTGTTACAATCTAGGATTGATAACAAAACACTAATTTAGTATATGTGTAGCTATTATGCTTTGTTTTCCACAGAGGCACCAGTGGCTGTTCAGATAGAGTATGGCAATCCACTATTGGAGTGACGAAAATAAAAAGGAGGAAGGCTTCAATCAAAATCAGCATTAGAAATCTCTTCTGGAAGTTTATTGAAATATTACACTAACAAGAGAAGAATTCACAAAATACTTACAGTATTTATGCTGATGATTCGCTTTGATTCGACCTCATTTCTTCATCATGAAAGTCCAATATGAATAAATGGCACAAAGTACTTTTGATGTGGAATTCATGCGAAAAAGTATTAAAGAAACTTTCTTAGAGATTCTTGAATAAAGGAAAATATCAGTAATGAAACTTTAAACATTGATTTGCATACTGGTTTATTTGTTAGTAAAAGAATCCCTTTTCTGTGATGCAGATATAATTGGCACAATGAAGGAGTAGGTCGAACAAACGGAGACCGACAATTTTGCAGAGAAAATATAAAATTAAATGTTCAATCTTCATAGCATTGACTGTGTGGATCATACACACTTAGGCGATCTCCATACTATTGACTATGCAGATGATACACTCTTTGACAATCTCTGTAGCATTGACTATGCAGATCATACTCACTGCCAATCGCCATAGCATTGAATATCCTGATCATACACACTTTGCCAATCTCCATAGCACTGACTATGTGGATCATATATGCCTTTCTGATCTCCATACTTTTGACGGTGCAGATTATACACACTTTGCCAATCTCCATAGCACTGACTATGTGGATCATATATGCTTTGCTGATCTCCATACTATTTACTATGCAGATCATACACACTTTGCCAATCTGTGTAGCATTGACAATGCAGATCATACACACTTTCCTCAAACAAAAACAGTATAATAGTTGGAGTCATGGGACAAAAACTGAAAGTTCATCGTTTTTCCCAGTGCTTCGGATAGCAAATTGTGCATGATTATTATTCTTACTTGAATTTAATAAATGAGCCTATTGGTACATTGCATACCAAGTACCTATAGCTATACTATATTGATCATATATGCTTTGCTGATCTCCATACTATTGACTATGTAGATCATACACATTTTGCCAATCTGTGTAGCACTTACTATGCAGATCATACACACTTTGCCAATCTGTGTAGCATTGACTATGCAGATCATACACACTTTCCTCAAACAAAAACAGTATAATAGTTGGAGTCATGGGACAAAACCTGATAGTTCATCGTTTTTCCCAGTGCTTCGGATAGCAAATTGTGCAAGATTATTATTCTTACTTGAATTTAATAAATGAGCCTATTGATACATTGCATACCAACTACCTAACAAAGGATTATTTTAAAGGTCACTGGCCACATATATTGTGCAAAAGTGTGATATTATTATAGTCATAGAAAAACACATTTGTTATGTACACCATAAAAATGTTTAATTAGATTTAAAAATCCGCTGTTTTAATGAATACAATTATTCAGCAATCTCAGTAAACAATCAGTAGTTTCCGCGTGCCAAAAACGGATATGACGTACATTTATCCCTTATATTCAACCTGGCCATTCATGTGTTTAATTTCCTCATGTAAATGTCTGTGATATATATTACGATCGTGCTTTTGTACAGCAGATATGGTGCAATGTGTTGCAAATGGATGTAACCAAAAGAGTGATGATGGGACAAAAGGGTTCTTTCTTTTCCCGAAAGACCCTGTTTACTGGAAAAGGTAGATTGAAGCTGTGGGATCGAATAGGGTGAGGGATGGGAAAGTTGTACCATTTATGCTAACAGCAACATCCCACTTGTACATCCGGCATTTTGAGGACAGTTGCTTTTTACTCCCTCCTTCAGTGATGAAATCCATTGGTGTACAAATGAAATTGAATTTGTTAAAGACATGAGTACCTAAAATTTTCCCAGAGACACTCTGATATAGGAAAAAATCCATTTTGTCACTCGAGAAATTTGGACCTCCTAAATCCCGTAGAAAGCTCTATGAGAAGAGGGATAGAAAGAGCATAAGTAAAATATATCAAACAAAGATAACAGTACAGTAATGTGTGTGTGTGTGTGTGTGTGTGTGTGTGTGTGTGTGTGTGATTTGGATTTATAACATAGCTTTAACAATTTTTCAATCTTATCGCTACGATGTCTGCAGCGTGGCAGTTTATAGTGATGTCTAGTACTGGGGCATCATGCCGCAGACATGTAGCATGATGTCCTACCCAGTCACATTATCCTGACACCGGGCCGACCAGTCCTAACACTAACCTCTTAATGCTGAGCTCCAAGCAAGGCAGCTGTTAGTTCCATTTTTATAAGTCTTTGGTATGACTTGGCCGGGGTTCGAACCCACGACCTCCCGCATCCGAGGCGGACGCTCTAACCAATAGGCCACCGGAGCGGTCGTACAGTAATGTAACTGCAGATGTAAAATGTTCATGATTAAAATAATCATAATACTGTTTGAACGTGCAGAGTGTAGACTTCGATCAGACTCTTTATTTAGCATTATTATAACCAATATGAACTCGAAAGAGTTTAAAAAAAGAAATATGAGGTATATATATATATATATATATATATATATATATATATATATATATATATATATATATATATGTACCTTATTTACCATATATATTGTGACACGATAAAAAAAATTTTCCTGTCCTAGAAATTATGGTGAAATCGTTTTTCCTCAAGGTTATATGTCCCAAGACTTAAGAAAAGAAATGATTTTGTGTTGAATTTGTGCCCCTCCGTTACTGCATGGTGCAATACTATAGATAAGGAAAACACTTATTTGAAAATGAAATGAAAGAAACTAACCTTGCATTGTTATTATTTATTCCTTCTTTTTTAATCATACCCACGAACTACGCATTCAGTATGTAGCGGATGCCTGCTGGCGTATGCATCCTTAGTGTGGTGTGTATCGATTGTGTCAGATGACACAAGACACATTTTTAATTGACGTGAGTGATAGAGAAATGAATCGTGTTTCTTTGTGCTCGAAGGTTTGAATATGTTAAAAGACTGAAAGCTGGATAAGAAAAACAATCGCAAACGAGACGCAAATATGAACTGAATGCTTGAAGGCACCCGTCATTCACGCATGATGCAGTGTAAGGTGCAAAATGACCAAGACTGTGTTATATCCAGGTTAACTATACGACGGTATCTCGCAAATAAAAATCATCATTTGAAATACATTCACTGTGAGTGCAAATGATAAACTTTTCGCTAGCATGGGTTACAAAAGTATTATCAAAGCAAGTTATCGCTGTGTATACTATTTACCCTGAAAACTTCAATGCCCGTTTGTATAAATTATCATTACAGATAGCAAACAAATAGAAGCCCGTTTGGTGAAGAAACACAATTGGCAGCGAGCAATAAACTCGTTGCTTAATCTTACCGACAGGATGTCAAATACAAATGTTATTTTGTTACAAAGCAAGCCAACCCCGGAAGCCGAATTTGGATTCTTTTAAGTGTGCCGATTTATTTTTGAATGAAGTCGGCCGACATAGGGAAGCCTACTTTAGTTCCTTTGGATTCTTTTAAGTGTGCCGATTTTATTTTCTTTCTACAAAGTTGGCAGACATAGGGAAGCCAGCATTGATTTTCTTTTACCGGTATTAATGGGAATTTTGAAAATAAATTGAAACAATGGAACAGTTTTGAAAGCGACACAATCTAATGCGTCGGGCACGCACATCGATATAAGGCTGAAAAGTAAATTCGTTTTCAATAGTTTCATCTAAATATTCCTTATCCATAGTGTTTTATTTTTCGGTAACAAGAAGCATGTACCTTGTCTTGTGGGATAAATGTACATCATTTCGGTTGACGTCTTCTATGGGGGAAAATCTTGGCTAAGGGGAAGTAACAGCGTTTTACACCTCTATTTCGAGTAATTAAATTATTATTTCTTCTATACACTTGATAATTTTTAAAATTCTTTTTGTGCTAATGTAACTTCTTTTAATCATGTAATGCAAATCTGATGCCAACAGAAAATGTTAGAGTATGGCCTGTGACCTTTTAAAGTACACATGATAGAAGTGTACTGAAGCAGCACATGCAGTAATGGTCAAATACACTTGACTTAATAAACTTGCTTGTGTCAAAATAGACAAAATCAGCCTGATCATTTAAGAATTTTTAAAAATCAAATATCAACATTTTATTATTATTATTATTATTATTATTATTATTATTATTATTATTATTTGTGTGTGTGTGTGTGTGTGTGTTCCTCTGACTTATAAGCAGATATTTTGACCTTTATTATTTAGTTACACGTGTATGCATGTAATGTATTAATTTGCATGTTTGTATATGTCCTTAAATGTGCTTTGTATGTTTGCATGATAGAAAGAATAACACATGTAAGTATTTCTATTCAGGGAATATGTAAAAATGCTTATCTATGCAGACCAAAATATTCCAGAAATAAAACATTACACAACTCCAGTTCTGTTGACCTATATTTTCCATAAACCCTCAAATGCAGTAAACCTTGCCATAACGACCACCTGTGAATGAGAGCCAAGTTCTATATATTTCATGCATAATAACACCTACCTGCTCTATAGAACAATATTCTAGATGGTCGTTATACACAAATGTGACTGTAATTTATTTTTATTTGCGTTGCCATGTTCGAAGTCCAGTATGTTGGGACGTTTGATTAAATTTTACCAGTACGTTCCCTCTATTCAGGAAGATGAATGTAAAATCAGGCACATTAAACACAACATGTTCCTGAGTGATATTTCTAAAGCAGTTATAAATCCTCTTTGATAATAATTTATAGATTACTTGGAAGGGTAAGATTAAATTGTGACATAAAGGTCATGGAGTGTGAACTTCATCCTTTTATTTTCAAACATTCCACCCTCTTACAGTTTTCTATATTAGTTAAATTTTAGTGTTTATTACCAGGGTCTGATACTTCTTGTGGTCAGAATCCAGCAGCAATGATACTACTGGGTCTGCGTTACCATCTCGTGATGCCAAGAAACCTAGTGGAATACTAGGCCTAGTCTACCATCTCTTGATGTCAATAAGTCTAGTGGAATACTAGATCTAGTCTACCATCTCATGATGCTAATAAGCCTACTGAATACTAGGTATAGTCTACCATCTCTTGATGCCAATAAGCCTAGTGGAATACTAGATCTAGTCTACCATCTGTTGATGCCAAGAAACCTAGTGGACTACTAGGCCTAGTATAACATCTCTTGATGCCAACAAAACCTAGTCGAATACTAGATCTGGTCCACCATCTCTTGATGCCAATAAGCCTAGTGGAATACTAGGTATAGTCTACTAGCTGTTGATGCCAATAAACTTTGTGGAACGCGGTCTAGTCCACCATCTCTTGATGCCAATAAGCCTAGTGGAATACTAGGCCTAGTCTGCCATCTCTTGACGCCAATAAGCCTAGTAGAACACTTGGTGTAGTCTACCAGCTGTAGATGCCAAGAAGCCTAGTGGACTACTAAGCCTAGTCTCCCATCTCCACTAGGTTTCTTTGCATCAACAGATGGTAGACTAGATCTGGTATACCACCAAGCTTCTTTGCATCAAGAGATGGTCGACTAGATATAGTATTCCACTAGGCTTATTGGCATTAATAGCTAGTAGACTATACCTAGTATTTCACTAGGCTTCCAAGAAGCACATTGGGTTACTATGTGATATAAATTATTGTTCCATATTGGTTTCAAAACACACCTAAAAGAAATAATTTATCAAGGATAATATTGTTCATGACACATGAAAAGGTAAGAGGATAGAATTTACACTAAAAGTTGCAGATTCAAGTGCCTTCTTTTACCGTCTTTGGGCAACTGAACTTAACCTGCTTAAGGTCAGTTGCCCAAAGACGGTTCTTTTCCTGGTCGTTCGCTGGGCTACAATCTGATTTTGAAATTTGTCTTACCCTGATAAATTATGTTAATACATTGGCACTTTCGACATTTATGAGTTATCACAACAAAACCATTACAAAATAAAACAAAAAATACTTTACCACTACTATGATGTAATGAAGGCCGCTCTTTCACCTATACCAATCATTGCAATGTTGGTCATATATGTATATCACCAGAATTAATTTTCAAATTATTTGGTGATTGCATTGCGTATCTCTCAGACAGTTTGCCCGATGCGAGATCCTAATGTATTATTACCCATCCTGGATCAGCTTTGATAAGATGACCCGTCCATTCCGAATTTCGTTTACGTTCAATAACTTTTAAATGACTTCATGAATAAAAAGCAACTTTTCTTTAAGACTTTACATTAAGACCTAGGGAAAGTTCTATTTTCACCGTTTTCTGACCATGTGTAATGGAGTTAAGTCCCCTGTTTGATTTATCTCGTTGCAATTCCAACTGCATTATATTGCCATGGGAATCCGTCTCGTCTGGACACATTTCTAGGTGCATATCAAACGTGTATATTTGTTTTATTTGTAAATAAAACTTTTGTATAATGGTCGGTTACTAGTTACACTAATCAAAAATAGACAATGGCATTCAAAGTCGGCCATTTTGATTCGAGGATTCATTAAGCCCCAAAGAAAAGCTAAAGCATTTCTTTTCGTGTATTTCTCTGCAATTTTATTTCAGTAACGGTTAACATAAAACACTTTAATGAACTCATCGGAAGTTCTTGCAGATATCGATAAAATATATTTAGTGACAATACACGCTCTACCCAGTTTATACTTTGTTTTGGGTGGTGTCGCATCTATACAGCAGTATTGACACCTTCGTAATCCAACAAGAAAACCGACCTTATAGTCAACAAAATAAAATATTCCTGGCACAAACTTCTGATACAAAAATTATCTTTTGCATCATCACTGGGAATGAGGTCTGAAAACCAAATAAATAAATTAAAAGCAGCATCTTGCTTATATTATTGGTGATATCTCTACATATATGCGAAATTTCTGCTATGTTTAGAAACTAAAGTATCAGTTTTACTTTTATAATTTGTGTCTGACATTAATGATTGTGTTCAGATAGTTTCTGGACTACGAGGCAGCCGATCTGGAATGCTACACCAGAAACCACGCGAAGTTAGACATTTCACGAAATGATCATATATCTTGTGATAACTTCAAACATGCCTTCCTTTAGTCCAAACCAAAACTCTCGACAAGCAATAAATCTTGCCATAACAATTCATCTCAAGTGGTTGTTATAAGCTATGAAAAATACTTATTCAAAACCGCCAAAGAGAAAGATATAGCAAACTAATACTTAATAATTACACAAAATGAATCGCAACTTACCATGATACAGTTATTAAAGATCGTAGTTTTATTCAGGTAGCATTTTTTCACTAAACTTACTGCGTTTGAATTATACTTGAATTATACACTCCTAACCAGTAATGGAGGTAAGTAACTTGAGAGAGCATTTAAACAATGTTGTGTTGTTTTATTTAAAGCATACGTGTAGCGTTTGGTTTCTCTGCAGGTACATATTTATTTTTTCAGGTTTTACACTTGTCATTCGTTCTTCATAAAGCTTACATTGAAAAAGCCTTGCTTGCATGACACCACAAGAAAAGCGGTTCATGAAACTCTTGCCCATCTGACGTTGTAAGCAACGCCACTGCCTGCACAAATCGTTTGACACCGGTGCAATCCTCGCTTTAATTTTTATTTCAGTCCTTCTTGCATTGGATTTCTGCGAAACGCTTTTAGTCAATATCGAATGTGCTGGATCTACCAGCGCATTGCTGAATATGTCCTTATCTTCCGTTACTTCTTGCGAATTATTATTTGTAAAGTTTAAAAAAGGAAACACCCCACCCCACCCCATCCCACCCCCAATCGTTTCAGCAAGAACGTTGCAAATTTCAACTTCAAATGGCAGTGGTGTTTCGATAGAAGTATGATATCCACCTGGGTAGGAATTTGCATGTTCTTTCATTTGAATTACATCTAAACCAATCACTAATCAATGTCGAAAATAGCGAATATTACTGTCATTTATTTTAACTTTACATGCAGTTTAAAAAAGAATCGTAAATTAGAATTAAGATTACAGTTAATTTGTGCTGTCATTAATGATAATAATAATAATAATAAATAATAGATACTTGTTTTCTTTCTTTTGAACTTTATTAAACCTGAAATTCACACTGCCGTAAAGCGATTTCTTGCGTAAGATTCCTCCTATATTCATTAAAGGAACATCAGAAACACGGATCGACCTTTTTCATACCAAAACAAAAGAATGGCGTCATATTTCATTCGTGTTGACATCACATACCTATGTTGATTTTTTTCAAGAATACTTTCAGGTCTTTCAAGGACCTATCATTGTAGCCAGCGAAGTGCAGGTCTTGCATTTTTTCATTATGCATAGAAAGAAATAAGGCCATAACGTAAAAGTTACTAATCGCAGTATGCAAAAGACAACTAACCATTTCTTTTGGCAGTGATAGAATGCTAGTGGCATATTATTCAATTAATCTGAGTACCGATAAATCCGAGTGAGAATTCGAGTTGCGTTGAGAAAGCTGTTTGCATGTGAGTTAGTAGTGCACGGTGTTGAGTATACTGACAGCTCAGTATAATGAGACAGATACGGACCGACGGATAAGTAGACGGATGGATAAACATGTGAGAACTGAATATGATCAACGTAAACTTGTATACACAGCCACTATAACATATTATTCTCATTAACACACATATTTCGTGAAGATAAACAGAAAGGTATGTTACGTATATGTAATTTAATTATTTGTGTGTTAGTTTTAAATTCTCTTTTATTTTATTTTTATTTCACTACATATTATTGTAATGATAACTTTATTCACTGGATTTGACTTTTTCTTGGAAAATTCAGTTTTCTGTTTTGACCTGATAAACACGCAGTTTGTTGCTACATTATATTTTTAGCTGACCTAGTTCCTGACCTTGGTTCAAAAGTGGTAAACACAGAGTGAAAATCATTGGTCGTAATCAAAGTCATTCTTGGCTTGCGTCAGCTCTGTTGCAAACAACTTTTTTATATTTTTATTATTGAATCTTATAGTAAGATTTGTTCAGTACAATCAAACCTGTAAATAGCCTACGTGCTAATTGGCATATTATTTTACTGCGTTGTTCGGACTAAGTGCTCACGTGAACCATCACTGGGTCTAAACTGCCTTTTAGTTAAGGGTTAAAACATATTTTGTAGTGGATTTAGCCAGTCGTTAATTTACACCTTCAGAGCTAAAGGTGTTTTTAATGTTGATGCCAGTTTGACTTAAAATTCTTCTATTGTTTTGGATTTAATAATTTATATTCCCTGGAAAATACCAGTGATCATAAAAATTCTTGGACAATGACTGTTGGAAATTATTTGGAATTTTAAAACCGGAATATTTTCTTCGTGATTCAACAAGGAACTGTTGACACATCAATACAAAACAGGATACAGAAGACGTTATCGCCTTCCATCTTGGAACTTCATCGGGGTTCGAACTTTCCGAAAGCCGGAATTATATTCTTGGTGACTCAACAAGGAACTGTTGACACATCAACACAAACTGGTTATAGAGGACGTCATCGCCTTCCATATTGGAACTTCATCGAGATTTGAACTTGGATTCAATTAGAACTTTTAGTGATAGGACTTATATTTTTTAATTCTAGGATTAATTTTTGGATTATATTCACAAACCTAAGTCCTAATTCATATTTTTACCTTGCTTTCTAGGGAAATAAATTATTTTGTTAAATTTACAAAGCTTGTTGACTTCACTCTTTTCTTTCGTTACTTTTGTACGAGCCTACACGTAACACTGACACGTGTATTGGTCAGGATTTTAATGGCTCCTTGTTTGGATCAATGAAAAGGTATTCATCATAGTGACCCTCTTTTAACTACTCATTGTCGTCGAACAGGAAAAAGATCCCGAGATCTCCTGTTTCTTTCCGAGGACCACTAGTGAAAATGAAGCCACTGAAGTACCTGTTTGTTATTTCATAAAAATGGAATTCTGATGAGAAAATGGAGACCTCCCGAGGTACCTGCTGGTGATGAATGGTCAGTGAACTATCAAATCGTAGTTCCAAAATCTTACAGACAGGAAATACTTAGTCTGGCCCATGAAACTCCTTTGGCTGGTCATTTAGGGATTAATAAGACTTATCACAAGATCTTGACTCACTTTTATTGACCAAAAATCAAAAGTGATGTTTGTAAATACTGTAGATCTTGTCATACTTGTCAAATGGTAGGAAAACCCAATCAGAAGATACCTAAGGCTCATCTGCAACCTATTCCTGCATTTGACGAACCATTTAGCAGAATTATGGTAGATTGTGTTGGTCCCTTACCTAAGACCAAGTCAGGCAACCAATACTTGTTGACCATTATGTGTGCGTCAACAAGATTCCCAGAGGCAATTCCTTTGAGGAATATTAAAACTAAAACAATTGTAAAAGCATTTGCAACAACAAGAAAGGAAAGAACTTAAACAGTTATTATTCGAATATGAGCACTTCTTTCCAGATATTCCTACCAGGACAAACAAAACTTTTCATGACGTTGAAATTGTGAATTCCAAACCTGTGAAACAACACCCATACAGGATGAACCATCTCAAACAGGAATACTTGAAAAAGGAAATTCAGTATTTACTGGAGAATGATTTCATAGAGCCCAGTAAAAGTGACTGGAGTTCACCATGTATACTTGTTCCGAAACCAGATAAAACTTTCCGTATGTGCACTGATTATAGGAAGGTGAACAGTGTGACAAAAACAGATTCATTTCTATTACCAAGAATCGATGATTGTATTGATAAAATTGGAAATGCCAAGTACGTCACCAAATTTGACCTTCTGAAAGGATCTTGGCAAATTCCACTAACGGAAAGGGCAAAGGAGATTTCGGCATTTGTGACTGCATATGGACTCTATCAATATAAAGTAATACCGTTCGGGATGAAGAGTTCTCCAAATACCTTTCAGCGTTTGATGAATATGATTACCTCTGGTCTAGATAATTGTGATGCTTACATCGATGATGTCATCATGTACAAGGACACCTGGAAAGAACATCTAGCAACAATTCGGAAATTCTTTGACAGGCTCACTGATGTAAGTTTGACAATTAATTTATCTAAAAGTGAGTTCTGCTGTGCTTGTGTAACTCTTCTAGGACATATTGTGGGACATGGACAAGTTAAACCTATATATACTAAGGTCAAGGCTATCTGTAAGTTTCCTGTGCCTGTCAGTAAAAACCAACTGATGCGATTTTTAGGTATGGCTGGATACTATCGGAAATTTTGTTCCAAATTTTCTAATATTACTGAACCCCTGACAAATTTATTGAGCAAGAAAAACAAGTTTCTTTGGACTGAAAAATGTCAGGAGGCTTTTGACAAGTTAAATGCCATACTTAAAAGGTGCACCAGTTCTTACAGCTCCAAATTTCAGTCAACCTTTTAAACTATCTGATGATGCAAGTGATGCTGGGGTTGGATCAATATTGATTCAAGAAGATAGAAATGGTGCTGATCATCCAGTGTGCTATTTCTCTAAGAAATTAAATAAGCACCAAAAAAAATTACTCGACAATCGAGAAGGAATGTTTGGCTTTAATTTTGGCATTACAGCATTTTGAAGTTTACCTTAGTTCCGCTCCTTCTCCGGTTGTTGTGTTTAGTGATCACAACCCCCTTACTTTCATCGACAAGACAAAAAATAAAAATCAGAGATTATGAAGGTGGAGTTTGTTGTTAGAGGAATATAATCCTGACATCAGGCACATCAAGGGAAAAGACAATTTAATTGCAGATGCACTTTCCCGTGTAAAGAAATATTAGTTCATGTACACTTTGTATAATTCATAAGAGTTCTTGTTATGTAATTTTGTTTTACCTCATGTATAATTTACATATGGTAAAAAGAAAGCTTTATTATATAAATCTTTCTTTTTCTTTATGGGGGAAGTGTTACGTATATGTAATTTAATTATTTGTGTGTTAGGTTTAAATTCTCTTTTATTTTATTTTTATTTCATTACATATTATTGCAATCATAACTTTATTTACTGGATTTGACCTTTATTCGGAAAATTCCGTTTTCTGTTTTGACCTGATAAATACGCAGTTTGTTGCTACATTATATTTTTAGCTGACCTAGTTCCTGACCTTGGTTCAAAAATGGTAAACACAGAGTGAAAATCATTGGTCGTAATAAAGGTCATTCTTGGCTTGCGTCAGCTCTGTTGTAAACAACTTTTTTAAATTTTTTTTTATTATTGAATCTTATAGTAAAATTCGTTCAGTACAATCGAACCTGTAAATAGCCTACGTGCTAACTGACATATTATTTTACTGCGTTGTTCGGACTAAGTGCTCACGTGACCCATCATGGGGTCTAAAGTGCGTTTTAGTTAAGGGTTAAAACAGATACTTTGTAGTGGATTTAGCCAGTCGTTAATTTACACCTTCAGAGCTCAAGGTGTTTTTAATGTTGATGCCAGATTGACTTAAAATTCTTCTATTTTTTGGATTTAATAATTTATATTCCCTGGAAAATACCAGTGATCATAAAAATTCTTGGACAAAGACATTTATTGGAAATTATTTGGAATTCTAAAGCCGGAATATTTTCTTCATAATTCAACAAGGAACTGTTGACACATCAACACAAAACAGGATACAGAAGACGTCATCGCCTTCCATCTTGTAACTTCATCGGGATTCGAACTTTGTTTCAATTAACACTTTCAGTGATAGGACATATATTTTTAAATTCTAGGATAAATTTTTGGATTAGATTCACAAACCGTAAGTCCTTTTTCATATTTTACCTTGTTTTCTAGGGAAATAAATTATTTTGTTAAATTTTATAAAGCTTGTTGGCTTCACTCTTTTCTTTGTTACTTTTGTAGGAGCCTTCACGTAACATGTATGTCCCACCCAGTTTCTGCATGTTCCAACGTTTGTGCAAAATGTGAAAAAAAAAAAAAACGCACATGAACGAAAATAAAATACAATATCTGTCATATCTATAAATTATTTTTGAACATGTTTCTAATGAAATCCAAAAGTAAAAGATGCCTTGATCTAGAAATAACATGATCTCTTACAGAGCTAATATGGGTAGAAATTAATCTTCAAAAATTCTCTTTTCTGATAGAATTTGGTATGAGTATTTTCAATCCGATTTATGGGAAATTTTGGAAAACGCGAGTAAGGCTGGTTCTAAAACGCAAAAGAAAAAAAATATAGCCAAATATTTCAATGTATATCTTCGGTTTTCGACTTCAAATATAAAACAAGATGTACTTTTGTAAACTGCATTTGACCAGCGAATACGTCGAATGCTCTAATGTGTCATCTTGACAAACAATATCTTTTACAAACAGAACAGTGATATGGAAATTGGCAGGCCGGTGAATAATCATGACACCCATTAAACAACAATTTCCTCCAACATCAAGTTGCAAAAGACATTTTAGCGGAAATTTTTGTATAGACATGCAGATTTTGAAACATTTAATCAAGATCTACAGTTTATTTATTGGCATGTTTGTCCCTTTAGTATTGATGACATCAGTATTGCAACAGATACATGTTTATACGTTATTTCTAGAGTTTGCCATAGTTACACATCCTCATCTTATGTGACTATTACACCAAACGATAAAGAGGCATCAAGCGCATAGAAGCCACTAGGACAGGTAGAATGTCGACTGGAACAAATGTTAACCAGTATGGAATAAAGGTAGTAATATAGAACAACCCCCCCCCCAAGAAAAGAAAGAAATGTTAGTAAAATAATTAAGTAATGGAGACAAACACGAGCATCTTCAAAACCTTTGGGAAACATTCGGATACTTATCAAAGAGAGCATATTTTCTGATTAATGATCGCTTTGTTACAGTTTATGACAATGAAGAAACGGCCAATTTATGAAACAAGTATTGTACATCAATATCACGAATTTATAACACAACGTGTTCGTTAGTTACATATCAGAAGAAATGTATAGACCACTTGAATTATATTCACATCAGAGAACAAGGTATGTGTTTCCATTCTATGGTCTTAAACTACGTACGAGAAAAAAACGAAACCAACAAACTTAATAAAATAAATAAATAATGTATTTCTCTAAGTTACAAAGTGAAAATTTATGTGGAACTCAAAGTATTGTAATTAAATCCCCCAAACATCCTAAATGTCGTATCAAAGTCCAAAAATATAAAATGTTCCGAACCAATTCCAATTATGCTGAATGTCTTGATGTATCGCAATGAGAATCCAGAATATAATTGGTAGAGTCCTCAATAATAACAAAGTAGTGCTTTAGTCCAAACGTCAATGAGTACTTTGTAATTCGAATGAATAATTTAAATAATTCCTCTAAAATTATATCAGAACATAAATGGAAATTCATAGTTGTCCTGGGGAAACAATTTTGTGCAATCCCAGTTGCTCAGTTTATCTTTCTGGTTGCCCAATAAATGACTGCCGTTGCCTTCAAGATTACTTGGCAACTTTATATGGGTCTGTCTGTCTGTCTCTCTGTCTCTCTCTGTCTCTGTCTGTCTGTCTCTGTCTGTCTGTCTGTCTGTCTGTCTGTCTGTCTCTCTCTCTCTCTCTCTCTCTCTCTCTCTCTCTCT
>JAECUM010043161.1:0-17798 GCA_016617855.1 Megalonaias nervosa
TTAGGAACGAGAAGCAATCAGCTTTAACTGCCTTAAGCCTTTGCCACGGCCAAGGCCTACTTCTGGTCCTGCTCCTGTCGTTGATTTGGTAGAAATCACTACGGCTGGTATCTCAGTAGTAACAGGGTTGGGTTGTTTGGCTCGGGAAGGTCTTTTTCTCTTAAGTCGCAATAAAGAAATCTGATACATTTGTTTCAGACTTCTTAACTCTGCCAAAAGTGTCTAAGAGTACCGTTACCGTTTGAGTTTCACTGTTCTCCTTCTCTCCTAGACCTTGTTTCTTCTCTGCTTCTTCTTCTTCCTGTCGTTTTCTTTTTGCCTCTTCTTCTTGCTGTTGCTGTTGAAGGTAAAAAGCTTGTTCTGCGTCTTTCTGCTGTTGTAAAAATTTCTCCAGTTCTTCTTTCTGTCTCAGTTTAAAATCCTCGACGTGTGGTAAAGAAGGAGAAGGTAGCGAAGTTACTGGTACCGGAACAAATTCTTGCGAAAAAGAGAGAAAATCCACTAAATCCCAATTAAAATCGACCTCTTCTGGAAGTAGACCTGTGTTAACTTTGGTTGCCGCTGCTATACCATCACTTCTCGTCTCCACGGCCGGTGCACCCCAATTCCCTGTCTTCTTAGTTTCCGTCATGTTTCAAAAACAATGTTGCATCGATTCACTGCGCAGAAACGCTAGCGCACCTATATAGGGAATGTGACGTTACAGGTAACTCTCTTCGGATTGGAAGACAGACTCGGCGCATTGGCTGAATTTTGTAACGCGTGTTGGGATTGGTGAACAATCTCAATCCGTTTCGATCCGCTCTTCCACTATAAATAACCGCGTTTCACTTCATTCCCTTCACCTGTTCTCGTATCGTCGATGTATGTTAAATCATCATGGACAATCATCCGGATCACCGAGACGACGGTTTGGAAAAGAAGGACCTATGTGGAGAGACAAGGCTGTCTGAAGAGAGTCCTCATCTACGGTTCAGAAGTTAGACAAAGTTTAAGGAAGAGAAGAAGATCCATAAGATGCCCTCCATGTTAACGGAATGCTGTTAACATAAAAACCAAAGGCCCTTTTCAGGGCCACTCCATTACCTCGAAAAGATTTATAACATCTATTTACCATATATAATTGTCTTTGTTTGTCTATGTCTACGTCTCTTACCATGTTTCTGTGTCTCTGTCTCTATTGTGTTTGTCTCTACCTAGGGTAGCCACGCGTATTCAGATCAGCTACTTGCAACATTGTTGCCAGTACCATGACGTCACCCCACCTGTTCCATTCCTATTGACCCTATACAGGCCCAACCTTTTGTCCGTATATTTGGCCAGGGTTTTTTTTTGTCCGTATAGTCCGTATAGTGTCCCCCCCCCTTCACTACTTATACTCAAGAAAACAAAATACGAAAAGTAAAGCATCGTCTTTTTTGAAAACGCATTTGCTCCTAAATCCGCTTTCTTATTGATGGAGCACAGTATCCAAACTTGGCCACATCCTCTATAAAGCCATTGTTTTATAGCTCCAAATGATTTTTGGCTGAATCTCAAGGGGCAGATGAGTTGAAAGCCGCCATGCGGTTGGAAGTCCATTTTTCCAGTGTATAAGTTGGCGTTCTGCAGATATTATGTTCTTCTGCGCGAGCGACAGGTGAAAGATGAGCTTGTCTGCCTTTGCAACGTTCACAGTGGAGATAATGTTGGCATACCTTTATGTTATTTTCATGTAACGTGGCTGAAATTTCTTTGGATAATGAATTTGTGAAAAATGTACATGATCTAAGAATATGATAACCAGAATGGCTGCTCCCATGTGCTTGAAATATCAACGGAAATTAGTCTAAAGTACACTACATTTAGCAGTTATTAAAATAGGAAAACCAACTTTTCCAGACAAGACAATACCAGCTTCCAAACATGCAATGAATAAATTACAAATTATATAAAAAGTATTTAAAAAATGTTATCGGCTAGTTTTTCTGTTTTGTTTTGTTCTATTTTTTGTTTCTCTGTTTTTTGGGGTTTTCTTTTGACTATTTACCCTTGAAGTTCAGGAAGTGAAAATGACCAAGCAGAGCTAGCAGATTTTTGATAAATGCACATCTGAGGTAAGGCCATGCTTTAACCACTAAAACCTAAATTATAACATGAATCATGCACCAGAATAAAGGAAATTAAAAGGTTTTTTTTTTAACAATACCTAAGAGGTCTTTTTTAAATAGCCAGAATAAGCAGTGAAGAAAACCTGGAAATTGTTTTTCTTTAAAAATTGAACCCTATGCAAAATAAGAAACTCGAGAGCGCCACATGAACAACGTCCCAAAACGTGAAAACAAAATGGCATTTATTAATTGGATAATCAGACTGAGAAAGCGTGTAGAAGTGCATGGGAGTCCTTTGAGGGGATGCACTGATATCCTGTTCAATAATAAAGAATTTTGTTGTAAAGTGTAATAATATTCAGAACTTATTTAATACCCCTTGTAATATAGTGCTTGTAAAATGGTTTCCAATAACATTATTAACACACCGTTACAGTCTTTCAGAATTGTGTCTGGTTAGGTGCAAGCGTTTACGCACATGTTCATTACAAAAGTTTAGCGAGCATATACTTCTAGCAAAGTTTAGTTTGCTCGCTGCAATCGCTAAAATTTAATGATTCTTAAAACAAATTGTGGAATTTTTGCAGTAATTTGCATGGGCAGGTTTCCAGAAGTGATAAACGAGTACTGTTCAATTGTGTTGCATGACTTTCTTGGCGACGAACTAAAACTTGTATGCGTACACAAAGTTCATCGCAGTGGAAAACAGCCATGAGGTAATAGCATAAAGACTAATAGCAGTTCCATTAATGACAAGTCATTGCTGCCAAAATGCTGAAGTGATATTGTCAAATGCTTTGAAACTGAAGACCACCAAATTTGGTATTAGTCGTAATTGTGCACAAGAAAACAAAGTACCTAAAATCAAAACTTGCCATCGAATTTAAGGCTAAATTAATGTAAAACGATCAAAATAGTTTCGAGATTGGCACGGAATCATTAGGCTTAGGAAACTCTGCCATATGAATGTGTCCCGTAGTCCTTTGTTAACTGTCTATGATGCGAAAGAGTCGAAAGGTACAAAAAAAAATCCCATGTCTTTGAGATTAATACTGAAGCAATCGACGTTAGCGGAGAAGATGACGATGATGATGAGCAAGTTGTTTCCACCGGCACAGTTTTAACCATCTGAAGACGAAGTACAGCAGGTGATGCAGACATACAACACAGGACTCATCCTACCCCACCCCACCCCACCCCACCCCATACACCTAATTTTTGATGCTACAGAAAAGAATCCCATAACAATGTTGTCGAAAGGACCCGCATATGCAGCGTCAGAAAATTAGGACAGTAACCCTGAGAACGACCACGCATCAATATCAAATTGGGTGTACGCGGAGTCCACACAGTGCGACTTTAATGATGTGTTCATACCAATTTTAATAGAACTCTAATCTAGAGTCATTCAGATTTCTTGGGCAAGGCTAATAAATGTGCATCTCTCGATGTTTGTGGTCTTAAACAAACCCTTTTATCCGACTTCTGTGAACTTGTCCAAAAATATGACAAAGTCTGACAATTTTGATGTAATTTAATCACAGGACTATACTGTTTGGTTAAAAAATCGAAAACAAAGGTATTACAGCAAGAGCAATAGCTTGGCCATTTTGTAATGAAAATATTTGCTTGTTTCTGTAAGATGGCATTGTCGTAGATTATAATGTGTGCTTGATTTGGTTGATCTCATTTATATCTCCAGTTCTAATTAGTCTACAATGTTCCGGCCAGGTAAAAGCTTCCTTTATAAAGCAAATGAAAGAAATCTTGGGGTTGGAAAACCAAATCAGTGATCATTACGAGAAAAGTACAACCAATTATTACATTCCCAATATTTTACTAGAAGATATAAGGAAATATTTAACTCGTGAAGTGGAAACATTTTGTGTTATCACTAGTGGGGTCGCCAGTCGTGACAATATATAAGCCACTAGTGACAATACAAAATGTTTCCACTTCAGAGGTAATGGTGACAATATAATGAGAAGATCTCTGTCTACAGCTAAAAGACAATTGTAGAAGAGTTTTGTAGATATTACAATTTCCAGTCAGTTGTATCTTCAGCTTTCACCTTATTACTTTTTGAACAAATAATATTGAACAATGTACTAGTGTTAACACTTCCACCCACCCCAAAAAACTACATTTCAACACTTCTGAAATCATTTATTATCAGGAATAAGTAATTTTTGTCGTGTCTAGTATCGTTTCTAATACTAACAATCTGATATGTTAAAATACGTCATTAGGAAGAAATTGAATTTAAAATTTTAGAGAAACCAGCTACTAGGTAACAGGTTTTTGAGAACTCAATATGCGAGATCTGTCCTCAGCCGACAACTTTCTATAAACTTTATATAAAGGACACATATTCAGGATGGACATATATTGAAACCTCTTATATTTATGATCATATTTACCATCCATATACGTTACACTGTTGATGAAGATAAAATTTGTTCGGACCCTCGAGTGTTCATTATAGACAGGTTACAGTGTGGTTTTTGCCGGAAGTAGATGTCTATTTGTGCTTGAATTGAAAATGATAATGCACATGCATTGGTCGTAAAATATAATTCTGGTCACATCTTTTCAGTAATCTGTGATTATCTAAAGAGATTCGAGTATATTAAGGGATAGTCCCCCCCCATCGAAATGAATCTATTTAATTCCTCATATGTCGGAAATAATTATCAGTCTCATTAAAGCTTTACGTATCCACAGCTAATGCCTTAAACGGTATCTTAAAATGCTGTTTATCATTCAAATATGATGAGTTTTGTTAAACTCATTTCAGCTGGAGATGATAGCAACAATAATCATTTCAGTTACCATTCTCAGGCACAAGGAAGCATAGATTAGCTGTTAATTTCCTGATTCCTGTGGAGTCGATATCCTGAATAAAGTCTTAATTCCTTATTCTAGACGGTTTAGTATACGTTAAGTGACTTGTTTGTTGGAAAGCTACTGTTACGTGTAGTCTCGTACAAAAGTAACAAAGAAAAGAGTGAAGCCAACAAACTTTGTAAAATTTAACAAAAATAATTTATTTCCCTTGAAAACAAGGTAAAAATATGAAAAAGGATTTACGGTTTGTGAATCTAATCCAAACATTAATCTCAGAATTTAAAATATAAGTCCTATCATTAAAAAGTTCTAAATGAATCAAAGTTCGAATCCCGATGAAGTTCCAAGATGGAAGGCGATGACGTCTTCTATAATCTGTCCTGTGTTGATGTGTCAACAGTTCCTTGTTGAATTTTATGAATCAAGAATAATATTCCGGCTTTAGAATTCCGAATAATTTCCACTAAATGTCTTTGTCCAAGAATTTTTATGAGCACTGGTATTTTCCAGGGAATATGAATTATTAAATCCAAAAAATAGAAGAATTTTAAATCAAACTGGCATCAACAATAAAAGCACCTTGAGCTCTGAAGGTGTAAATTAATACTGACTTTTCACAATAAAATATCTGTTTTAACCCTTAACTAAAACGCAGTTTAGACCCCGTGATGGGTCAAGTGATCACTTAACCCAAACAACCCAGTAAAAATAATATGTCAATTAGCACGTAGGCTATTTACGGGTTCGATTGTACTGAACGAATCTTACTATAAGGTTCAATAATAAAAAAGTTGTTTACAAATTAGAGCCAACACGCAAGCCAAGTATGACCTTGATTACGACCAATGATTTTCACTCTGTGTTTACAAATTCTGAATCAAGGCCAGGAACTAGGTCAGCTAAAATACAATGTAGCAACACTACTGCATTTTAATCAAGCTAAAAAGAACTGAACTGAATTTTTCCAGTGAATAAAGTTATCATTACAATAACATGTAATCAAATAAAACTAAAATAAAAAAAGAATTTAAAACTAACACACAAGTAATTAAATTACATATACGTAACACTACTGTTCGAAGTTCTATGCGGTTTACCATGAATGGAAATGAAGAAAAGATTGTCATTAGACAAGCTTTAAAGTTGTTGTTGGTAGTTATTTTTATACCTGTACTTTTCACCCAGTGCCTAATGTTCTGTACATTAAATGTATGTCCATGCCTTTTAACCACATAATGGAAGAAAGCACTACATTTGTTCAATATTACTGCTTAGTATAAGATATATAATTGCTTTCCTTTCGAGTTATAATAATGTAAATGTACTCCCACACGTTTACTTTGTGCTTTAGACAGTTAATTCAGTCCTACCTTGAACCAGACGCAATTTGTGAACGAGATAAAACTCAGAGATTTATTCGAATGATAAATATTTCACGACCTAATGGCATCAACAAACGTTTAAGAAGATTGTTTCAACTTTAAAATGGAGTTGTACTGTTAAAATGTGACAAGAGCAAACTCTGCCTAATCACTTTGATTTCACCAACATCAGTATTGCAATTATTTTGAAGTGACTGATGCAAAAATAAGCCAGATAGTCAGAAAGCGTTTGCTTATGGAGTACAACCTGCACGATATAAGTGTAAATAGAATGGGGAAATAACTCTATTCTGACAAATCCGAATCTTATTTTGCACACGAACTCTTGTCATGATAAAATGCTTACCAAATGAAGATATTTCAAACCGTTCTTACATATTAACCGGAAAAGAGTGCAGTGGACAGTCGGACGACCCAGTTGGTTGCAAATCTTAGAACACTGATCAGACAGACACCTTGTCTAGTCCGGACACAAAAACATATTAAGTAAACAAAGGTTAGACAGAGTACAGATAGAAAAGCTGACTCCAGTATACGCCCCTCCCTTCCCTTCCGTGTCTGGTTTAAAATGATATTTATTGTAAGAAATTATTCATTGCTATGGCATAACATCAGCTATTTTGTATTTTAAAAAAATAAAATATCTGGAGTTGTAGAACAAATTTATTCAATCGGCATTTCATTCACGCAACACTATTCTCTAGTGTTTACAACAGAGTGAATATATCGTTTGACACCAAGGCCATGTATTATATAAAAAAATCAATATGGCCATTTCCCTTTAATTTCATATGATAAAATAATTTTTTCTCAAAGAGGATTTGTATTTTGAATGAAAACCCTTAGTAAAATGTGCTTAGGAAATAAAGACAGCTGGCATGAAATTAGTGTAAAAAAATAAATAAAAGAAACATTTTGTTGTCCCCGATACTTTGCACATGGAAATGCCGCTTAAGGGTACACAGTCAGGTGGATTATTTTAGTTGTTGCCGATGATTTCGACAAGTCCAATGCCGAATAAAGGCACACAGTCAGGTGGAATCCTTAAGTTGTTGCCGATGATTTCGACAAGTCCAATGCCGAATAAAGGCACACAGTCAGGTGGAATCCTTAAGTTGTTGCCGATGATTTCGACAAGTCAGATGTCGAGTAAGGGTACACAGTCTATGGATTCTTTAAGTCCCACATAATTGCACTACTCTACATAAGACAGTGTCCCTTTGGAGACAGAAGAAAGGCAGTGGAAAATGAATACTTGAGTCCATAAAAGCAGCATATATCTGACTATGAAAACTGATTTAAATTAATTTTGTTCCTTCTAGCAAAAGAAGGCCCATTTAAGTTCGAAATTTAAGATGATTTTTTATGCAGGTATTACTAACTTTTAGTATTATGAATAGATTTCCCTTGAAATATAAATTTTCAAACTCTAAATATCTTCTAATAAATTTGGAAATTATTATATTATGGGATATTACTGTGCAGGTAACTACCAATTCTAAAATGGCAAACTCAAACACTCTTGTGTTGTTATTCCGAAACGGCACTTCACAAAATATGTATCCTTGTAAAATAAAATGACTTACATTACATTTTTCATTCTCATTACTAATTTTTTATATAGAACGTTTTATCTTCTATACAAGAACAGAAATTATTATTACCATTATGGACAACAAATGACCTTAAAAAAGAGTGATGTAAAGCACTAAGTTCTTGTGTGTGTTTGTGTGTGTGCACGTGTGTGTGTCTGATATACATCAAGTATATCAGACACACACACGTGCACACACACAAACACACACACACATGCACACACTCGCACGCGCGCACACAGTTATACCTATTGCTTTAATTGAATTGTATAATGATTGCTCAACCCTTTCACAGAGATTACGTATTGCAGATTAGGTACGAAACTGATATTAATCCGAAACTGATGAAAGCAGGCTTAGATCTGCAACATTTCTTCTTTTTGTTAGAAATTATCATACATACATACATACATACATACATACATACATACATACATACATACATACATATACTCTTGATCCCGTCTGGGCCATAAGGCTGCAACTATCTTCATCCATCTAGGTCGGTCTTGAGAAATGGTTTGTGCCTCGCTCCAGGAAAATCATTTCTCTTCCATCTCGGTCATCACCGTACTTGGATTATCTTTGGCGTCCACGTTTACGCTTACCAGCTTGTGTTCATCTGAGGGCTACCATGGGTATCCGTTCATGGGGTATCCACATTTTGATCTCCAGAGAAATTTTGTTACATCCAGTCTTTTCATATAGGTTCACGTTGGATATCTTGTTTGGCCAATAGATGTTGCAGATTTTACGGAGTTAACTATTGTGAAGTGAGTTTACTTTGTTCATGTCTGTCTTCACTACTCTATAACACTCGCAGCTGTACAACAGTACCAAATTTACGTTGCTGTTGTAAAGTCTGATCTTTGTCTTGAGGCTATATTGTTTTGATCTTCATATAGAGCGGAGTCTGCTGAAAGCACCTCTGGCTTTATTTAACACGGCCTTGTTGTCCATTTTGACACCGTTGTCACTACTTATTAGGCTACCCAGGTAGGTGAAGTCCTCTACAAATTCAAACGCCTCTCTATGAATGGTAATTTGAAGAGTATCTGTGGCATTTATGCACATAACTTGTGTTTTCTTGGTATTGACATTCAAGCCAGTCTGTTTAGCGTACTTGATGAGTCTGTCATATTTCTAATGAAGATGAGAGTGCCTTGATTGAATGACATCCAGATCATCAGCAAAGTCCAGATCTTCAAGGTGTGAGAAGATTGTTCACTGGATCCCTCTGGTCAGCTGTTGTTTGACGTATTATCCAGTCTTTGGTGATGAGGAACGGAATGGGAGAAGGGATGCAACTTTGCCTAGCACCAGTCTTCACTTTGAAAGACTTGGTAAGAATGTTGTTGAGGATAACGCTGCATCCGATGTGCTCGTAAAACTATCCAATGAGCTTGACTATCTTGGGTGTATTCCATAGGCTGTAAGAATCTTCCATTGACTCTCGCAGTGAACACAGTCAACTGCCTTCTAGAAGTTAATGAAGTTAATATAAAAGGGGATATTCCACTCTAGACACTGTTCACTGATGTTGCGTAGAACAAATATCTGATTTATGCATCTTATTTCCTTGTTCCTGTCTGAGTTTGTCATCTATGGCTGTGCCAATCCGTCGGAGAAGAATTAGCCAGAAGGCTTTGCTGGGGATGGAAATGAGTGTTATCCCTGATCAGGTGTCACAATTTCCGAGGTCACCTTTTTTGGTAGTTTAACAATGGGGCCTTTACACCAGTCCTGTAGGATGACATCATTTTCCCATATCTTTCTAAAAGAGGTCAGTTACCACATTTGCAGCTGTGGTTATATCAGCTTTCAGCAACTCAGCTAGTAGGAAATCAATGCCAGGTGGCTTGCTCTTTTTCATGGCTTTGATGGCTGCTTTGACGTCTGCTTGGGTAGGTGGGTTGATATCGATGTCATTAATATCATCTGATGGAGGCTGGTATGCGGGCTCATCAGCATATGTACACACATACATTGAATATTAGCTAGCTCGTGCACTAGTTACTGAAGGTTGCTGATTATTTTTGTTTTTATAAAATTCAAGTTCCCTCAAAGAATCCTTTGATAGTCCCCATGGCATTATTCAGCGATAATCTCTATCGCATTATTCAGCGATAATCCCCATTTCATTATTCAGCGATAATCCCCATGACATTATTCAGCGATAATCCCCATGGCATTATTCAGCGATAATCTCTATCGCATTATTCAGCGATAATCCCCATTTCATTATTCAGCGATAATCCCTATCGCATTATTCAGCGATAATCCCCATGACATTATTCAGCGATAATTCCTATCGCATTATTCAGCGATAATCCCCATGGCATTATTCAGCGATAATCCCCATGGCATTATTCAGCGATAATCCGCATGACATTATTCAGCGATAATCCCTATCGCATTATTCAGCGATAATCCCCATGGCATTATTCAGCGATAATCCCCATGGCAATATTCAGCGCGTTGCTTCAGACTTGGATTTAAGATGGTTGTAAAATACGACCTCAGCGATGGTATGAAAAAAACGAAGGTCGAAAAAATTTTTAATAGAGGCATGTGATAACTTAAAAATGACTAGATGAGAAAAGAAGTTAATATCATTGATAAAGTTATGTTGCCCTTCCCTCAGTTATATCAACTCTTTCACACCAGTTTTTCAAAATGGCACTACTCAAGATTCAAATAAGGTGTGCCGTAATCGTCATCAGAAAGTAATCAGAAACTTTGATTTTAGAACAATTTGTGATGTCGTCCACTCTAAAGCAATATACACAACTATGATAGTTAAACGTGAAACTTTTATCACATACCCCCACAAACGGACTCGTATGTTGCAATCTTGCTTTTCTACGATCTCATTGTAATTGTATTTATTAGGAACCTGATCACATTTATACCCTATACTATTTTTTTAAAGGAAAGAATCATTTTATTATTGAATATTAAGTAGATGTCAAGAAGAGTTACAATATTTAGAATTCACGAGAAAGCAGTCTGGTTTGTTTGGATGCTTTACGGCATAGAAACACAAGCAGGTTATTTAGTGCCCAAGGACACACCACGATAGCTTACCTAGGCTGGTTCGATTGTAAGATTCGAACCCGCACCCTTTCGGTCGTGAGTCCGGCGCGCTGACCACTGAGCCACCGCGGATCAATAAAAAAAGTATTGTGCTATATCGTAGTAAAGAGAGCGTTTAGTCAAATTTAAGGAATTCTTCAACTCTTCCTTCAGGAAAATAAATTACAAGATTCCCGTGAGTGCAAGTTTAAGCTATAATCCTATGTTAATCATTTCTAGAACAATACCTCTCATCAAAATCCCGATATTGATAGATGTAACACATGCAAGATATCAAATCACAATTAGAATAAAAATTGTATGTAAAAAAATTCAGATAGTCCCTCACTCCTCCAACCGACCTAAACTTAGATACAATAGGTTTTCCTGAACTTTGTTTAGTTTTAGTAGATAGGTTTCAAATTCCTTTTTAATAGGCTCGATTTTCGTGATAAAGTGAGAATGTTTACTTTCATTTCGCCCCTTACCCGGCAGTCCACTCATTCAATGTAATTTTGATATTTTTCTCACCTAACAATTTTTCTGTCCGAAAATTTTGCGACACTTAAATATTTCTTTTAGGAACGTGTATGCATTGATGTATGCATATTTTGCTGCACTCTATTTTCTTGATAGCATTATCTCCCACAAGTCACCGAGACAAAAATAATGAAATTGAATAAGTTATTGCTCATCATCATTCCATGCAGCAATCCTCTGCGTTCAGTTTAAAACAGGAAAGAATGAGTCACAGATTGAATTTTATAGTACATTCTACCAGTCAGCGTGAGATATCCTACTTACGTTCGATCAAATTTATGCACTTATACCAAGATCTTCGATAACAGAGTGTTTTTTGGATGGATCAGTTCCTAATTACGTTTAGGATACTGATTCTCTGTAGAATATGCCTTAAACACAAAGACTACTGGTTTCAGGCTATTGGGACGAATAAGCAAATTGCCGCTGAATTATTCAATATATGAGTTACAGTCGGAGGCAGACGGTCGACTTCTCTTCAACAAAAATAAAAAAAAAGTCTTGCTTGAGCTGATTTGTTCTGTAATTCGGGCAGAAAGTTGCAAATAATCATGAACTTTTAAATTATATAGTTTTTTTCAAAGTTTACTGATGGACATGTTTTTTTTTTTTTAAATCTCAACTGAAATTAGAGATTTTATCTCTATATTCCACCGCACTTTCTTTTTTAAATAAAAGAAAAAATCGTAAATTGAGCGAAAGGCATGACACGATTATATGACTCTCCTAACTAGGAATGACGAGAAACAATTATGTATAGTTCTAAATGAGAGGAAAGAAAGGAAAGAGGGAATCCATGGAATCCCTGTACCCATGGGACAGACCGAATAACGTTTAAATAAACTAGAGCGATTACGAGTGCAACAAACCGGCCGAAAGGTCAGACTGATTCTGATTGAAAGAAAATCGTTTTATTTAGTCATCAGCTACGAACACCCTTTCTTTATTATCTAAAAGATGTTTCTCAGAGGCATTGCAGTTCTGAAAGAGGAAAGCGACGATTACAAAAACAAGGTAATGTGAATGCTTATATTTAAAACCCGTTACCTTGGAATTGACATCGTGAAGGTTATACCTCTAATACAATGATGCTTCTTTTATATCACAGAAAGAGACAAATCTGACAAATAACTGTATTAGAGAAATAGCTTCTTTATTTAACTCGAATCTCATTTAGGAGGTAGGCTTTAGTATGAATAACATTTCTCTCTTATCGTTATAAATATTACATGGCACACAATTGTGTTGTTCAACGGCTTTTTGATTAAATTTAAGTGTTTTTCTTATCGTATACAAGTATTACCCTGTCAAAAATTGATATTATTAAATAAAAAAAAATGCCTTTTTTCTCAGGATTTTCTTTTGGGTGGATGCTTATTTATATCCATAATTGTCATTTGAAAATATTGCGTAAAAAGAAATAGAATTAAATGAGTGAGTGAAGACAGTTACTATAATCATTCTTTTAGATGTATATCGCAAGCACCTGTCTCTTATCCACATAAGTGTCTGCCTTTATGTCTCTGTCTTTTAAATAATGCGTTTACGAGATCGATTGCCTCATATTCTATCATTCCTCCATTTTCTGAAGATTTTAAGATAATTGAAAGAAATGCAATGAAATGCACAAAGGCATGCAAATAAGCAATTCAAAATTTATGAGGCCCTATAAATTAATTATAAAGCATACCAACATTAACAATTACATATACTTTTAAGTATTACACTTGAATATGCATTGTGCGAAAATTACAGTCACTTTTTTTCGACCAACTTAGATAATGTTTTCCGTTGAATCATGTATTATCCACAAGACAAATTATTAGTTGTATCATAGCTTATTTATAAACTTATGTAAGTTCTGGAGTTATATATCTTTTTAAACTAATACGCAGCAAAATAGGTAACTAATTACTCGCTTTGCAGTTCAATACAGTTTGCAGTGTATTTTGTAACAGTTCTCTAATCAATCGAATATATAATATCTTTTATCATAATGAAGTACTTGGTAGATAGTCTTATCACATTAATCCATGACTCGAGTTTCAATTGTCATGAAATATCGTTTTTAATCACCAAGCAACATATTCAGTATAGTGCTATCTAACTGATCACAGAAATTACATTAAATCTCTGGAGGCATGTATGAAGTAGATTCTCCATCATACGGTTTCCAAGGTAGAGAGACAATTCATCGAAATGTGTTAAACACGGTCGTCACTTAGTTTTACAGATAGGTCACACGGTCCATGTCTTGCTTTCAGTCGTCTAATACAAATTAATGTCGCATACTTATTTTTTTTTTCTACTTGAGTCAACTTAAGCGAGTTTCCATAAATTGTGTATTTTTAATTTGGGATATATTACTTAAAATCCACCTAATCCCACCGATGGATTACTGATACTCGTTTCATGTTTTCTCTCCTTGAATACGTATATTTTTGCCTAATTTAAGCCGTTCCATGTTAATTTGCCTGGAACACTTACCATGAAAATATAGTCGTTAAGGCATTTGGTAAATCAAATGTTTTGAGTGCAGTATAAATATCATATATAAAGAATTATAACTTGTTTGGGGTCACAATTCAAATCACCACCAATTCAGAGGAAATTCTTTTAAGTAGTTAAGTTTACCGATGTACTTAAAGTACGACCTAAAATCCCAAGCATTCTGTAATAGACCCTATCGGCGATCTTTGAGGGAAACCTTGTACTGTCGGGCGACATATCGCTGTTCTTTCTCCAATGTTTCTGAATTCCTTTATATGTCACGTTCAATCAGAATTTTGAGCTATACAAACCATAGGTCAGTATAACTCTTTCCCAGACTGTCACATAAATTATAGGGTTCATTCCATATGCATTTAATCCAATTGGATATAGCGAGTTTATTACATGTTTAGCTTTATCACATAGTCTACACGATCATTAGGATTCGTTCACTGGGGTAACGTTACCCGTGCTTACTGCACCTTTTTATTCAAGGAATATGCCGTAATCCCAAAGATATTCCAGCTGAGGAATATACTTTCTTGTTTTCCCTGACTATCATCACAAGTGTTTGTAATCCATTCAGCGCAGAGAGAGAGAGAGAGAGAGAGAGAGAGAGAGAGAGAGAGAGAGAGAGAAATGCTTGCGTGTGTGTGTGTGTGTGTGTGTGTGTGTGTGTAGTATCGTCCGCTTAAAGCAGCAAGGTATGTTCATCGGACCCATTGTTAAACCGCAATTGGTCATTGTTAATTCGTTCCATAGATCATGTTAGTCTGAGTTTCGACTGACCCTTGTCACCCCATTTTTGATATTTGGACATTCATGTTGGGGTGTAGGGTCATTGCTTATCGAAAAGTTGGAATTCGCAGACACCATTTGGCGTCGGCATAGGGTAGCCGCTTACTAGCCGGCCTATCAAACTTTAACGACCTTTCATCGAGATATACTGCAGAAATTGCGAGCATAGCATTCGTCGTTATTTTTGTTTTCCGTTGACAGTATATCGTTGTTGAAATTTGACCTGGATCTCGCCATTTGCATTTCTAGTCACAATCAAGATACATTAATGGTAGGCGGTACTCAACAGGTTGATAAGCAATCAGTGACATTACTACAACAAACTGTCGAGGACATGACAGAAAACAAAGCAAATAAATATTAGGGATAAATGAATGATTATAATGATGAATGTCCTCCATTACGCGTTATCTCTAACATTTTCCGAGATACATGTTTACGTATCAAGAAATTATCCTTTAATCAACTTTCTCTCTGCCAAAATATTTTTATGATGTAAATGTGAACCTTCATCTCGTAGAAGGCCAACAGAAATACCTAAAGCAGTGACGCTTAATTACAAAGTTTTTCTCTTCTTTTTTTTTTTTTTTTTTTTTTTTTTCAAACGATGATCTTGATATTTTAAAAAAGGACAGTTGTCTGCCATGACGCAGTCTTCTTATGTACACGACATAAGAATTTTTTAAGGTAGCAAACAGAGTTCACCAGTATGAAAAACGTCTTCTTGAGGATACGTATTTTTGCCTGTTAAAATCTCCCGAGGTACCTTAATCTTCTCAACAATTATATAGTACAGCAAATTACCATTCTCTCTCTCTCTCTCTCTCTCTCTCTCTCTCTCTCTCTCTCTCTCTCGTAATACTACGCGGTAAACATTACTTATTTGAACTCAAACACAGCCAGAAATGTTCGGTTGAAAATAATTGCTCACAATAATGATAATATTTTGAAGAATCTTTTAGAGACACAGTCCACGACTAAGAAAACAGACTAAAATAATTTAAAATAAATAAAACTGGCCATTTAAATTCGTTAATAACAATTTAAATTTTAATTGTTGTCCAAAGGGTGTTTGTGCTTGTGTGCGTGCGCTCTGGCGTGTGTGTTCCTAAAGTTTTGCTGCTCTCAGGCGTGATAAACTGCTAGGACATTATAAGATTTAAAATGTCATGACTATTTTTATCAGTGTGGCACAAAACTCTGCGGCGGAATTCAATGACAGTGTTCATGATTAAGGGACAACTGTATGCTGTTAAAATAAATGATTCCACAAGACGAGACAGTTCGATTGAATTTTTGAACGTCTTGTGTGTGTGTGTGTGTGTGTGTGTGTGTGTGTGTGTGTGTGTTAGCGACTACCTTTCTTGGATTTCGTTTACCAGGAAATTCTATGTGGCAAATTTATGAACAGTACATGCAAAGACATGCCACCAAAAGCCTTATCTTTGCACGAACAGCTCTCGTGTTAAAAGTGTTGCGAAAACTGATCAATACAAGTTGTGTTACTCGGTGTGAGATGAGATTTGTTGGAATTTACAGACTCCTCATATTTACCAAGAAGTAGGTATTGCCTTTTAGTCACAGCAAATGATTCACGACTGAAAAGATGCAAGTGACTGGAAAAGGTTTGGACTCAACACTCGGGCAAAAGAAATAGCTAAGATTATGCCAAAGACATAACGTGTAACTTTCAAAGAAAACACATGAACTTTGTTCTTTTGGGATGTGAACTATGTTTGATGATGTTAAACCACGAACAATTAAACATGTATAAAATGTCTAGAATGTCTCGTGTCACTGGTGGAATCTCCGAATTCTGAACAAAATTCTTATGGCTGCAACCTCGTTTCTTAACGTGTCTGACAAACATCAGATCCTCAAGGTTTAGAGGCACTGTATCATCATCATCTCTCTAACATGCTGACTGCTTAGCCGACTGGTTCAGGCAAAATGGAATCGGACAAACGTGTAATCGAACACACCTCAAAATTGTTGTATCGTCCTTCACAGCGTATCATGTGGTGTTGCAAAGAGTGGCAAACTGCTTACACGTTACTAAAAGAAAGTCAAGGAAAATTTATTTTGTTTGTAGAAGGAATTCCTCGCAAAGACGGATATGATAGTATCTAAATTTAGTCAAGCACATTTTGTCATCGTCGATGACATATTAGGTGAAGACGAGGAAGAATATATACTTTGGTTAACACGAAAATGACAGTAAGTAAAGCGCAAGATATCATTCCCATTCCAAATCAAGCATAACATTTTTGAAAAAGATTAGCTCACCCAGCTCATCAAAGAATCAATACTCAGATCAAAACACAAATAATTTTGAACCTAGTGGAAGTAGCTCCTTAGGATATGTCATCATTGGTTTGCTTTAAAAATGGAATCCTAATGCCGAAACTGAAACAAATCTCACAAGACAGAATTAAATCAAACAAATCTCAAATAAATCTCTTGCTAGAAAGAATGCTAATACCGCTACAACGAGCACGTACTCAAGAAAACCTTGTTCGGTGATGATCTGTTCTGCCACCTCTAAGTCTTCTCCTATATGCCTGCCAAACCTGATTTACTACCAGTGTTTCCCAATGTAATGAAAAGAATGGAAACCAGTCTCTAAAAATCACTTCTACTTTGTCGACGTATTATACTGTTCTAGCTACTGTTGTTATAGTCACAAATGTGGCTTCCCCTAAGAAAAAAGTACAGGGTAAAACAGGCGTGTTACAAGATTTATTGGATTTCTCCAAACAAAAACTGTCAAGATTTAGTCTGTGGAGAACGTCAGTAGTACCGGAAGTCAAGCTGATACGACATTCCGACAATCAGTGGAGACGAGTTCCAGCATAAAATGAAGTACTTGATAATATTTATTTCAGTTTTTTTTCCTCCTGAAATAAAGGCCTCACAATGTTCACACCTCGACCTAATGAGACCTTCTTCCAAAAGTGGAAAAGGAACTCTTTGCTTGTGTG
>JAECUM010043162.1:0-18930 GCA_016617855.1 Megalonaias nervosa
CTTCAGATGTGCACCTTTCAAAATAACGCTCTAATCGCTGCTTTGTCATTTTCAGTTCATGGACTTCAAAGATAAATTGGAAAAAAAAGACAATAACTTTGTCTTAAAATTAGTTTATATATATATATATATATATATATATATATATATATATATATATATATATATATATATATATATATATATATATATATATATATAATTCGGAAGCTGGTGTGCATACTTCTGGAAAAAATCGTTTCACAATTTTAATAACTGCTAAAATTAGTGTACTTTGGATCAGTTAAGGCCCGTTTTTCGAGTACATGGGTGCAGCCATTTGGATCAGCTGTCTGCTTTAGATGGTGCATGATTTTCATAATTACCACATGCAAATAAATTTCAGTCACAGTTCATGAAAGTAGCATAGAGATGCCAACAGCTTCATCTTATACCTGTCTCTGTCAGAAGAACGTAATAACTGTAGAGCGGAACCAGAAGACTTATTAAGATGTGTAATTGGTTTTAAATGAAAATTGTGCTGATCTGATGTTTTATTTGGCTGCCTCAATGCCCATCTTGAAAATCTTTATATCGCCATTCGTCCTAAATTGCAGGCCATATCAGGGTTTTAACTTTAAGAATTCTTATGCTAATAGTCCCTAAGTGACAATGGTGCCTATCTGATAAACCAGTATGACTATGACATGAGCCATCTTAAACATTTTCTTAACTTTACTCCTCCTCAAACTGACATAGGGTTTTCATCAGAAGACTTGCTGTTATTTCTAGTTGGTTGTAAATAAAAAAAGGTGCAGCTCAGGTACCAAATATGGCCGCCACAGTGAGTATCTTGAAAATGTAGTTATCACTGCTTCTCCTGAACGAATGGTCATATCAGCATGGGATTTTCACAGAAAGACCTCTTGTGATGTCTAGTTGGTTATCATTGAAAAAATGGTGCTGATCAAACTTCCAATATGGCTGCCACGATGGTCATCTTGAAATTGTTTTATCACTACATCTACATAGTTGACCGTATCAAGATTTCTTATGGTGTCTACTTGGTCATAAATATAAATGGTGACAATCAGATATCAAATATGGCCACCTTGGCAGCCGTCTTAAAAATGTTGTTATCGTTAAACGTCCAAGACAGAATGTCATGTCAACATGGAGTTTTCTTCAGAAGGCTTGTGATGTTTTGTTGGTCCTAAATGGGAATGATGCCAGTCTTACAGCCAATACATCCACCACAGCAGTTAGTTTAAAACTCTTGTTGTTGCTGAAGAATATATCATAAATTGTTTCAAGGCTCATAAATTTAAAAGAAGAAATGGTCTTATCTTGAAATTCCTGGAAATTCTTGTAGGCCAGCAGGGCATCATTTAATCAAGAGACTCGTGCTCTCTCTTTTTAACAAATCAGAGCAATAAAACTTTATCTTAAGATATTTGAAAAGGGGTAATTTTGACAAAAAAACAATAATTCCAGGTATGCCGACATACATACCCCCCCCCCCCCAAAAAAAGGAATATACTACCTAGAGTGATGAAACTTGGTGAGAGGGATGCAAGAATGCATCTTTATGAGAACTGTAGCTGAATTGCAGAAAGAAGTCTTGGGGATCGTATTTCATGCTTCAAGAATTAAGTTGCAGATTTTGAGTTTACTATCATTTAATGGGTCTTGTTTATGTTCCAATCATGAAGTTGATACAGAAAAATCAGACAAAAAAAAAAAAACATTCCTAATTTTCTTAGGGACTTTAAAAGGGTGCAGTAATAGCTGATGACCCATTATGCCATTTTCACAATCTGCAATCGGAGTATCCTATGCCTTGACTCTAGCGTTTAGGAACGAACTGAGAATGAGGCTAAGGGTTTAGGGGGCGCTCACCAGTTATTATGTACTTTTGAGAGAGTGACATATGTATGGTGACGTTGTTTGCATTTAAAACATGCACAGTGGAGAGAATGTTGACATACCTCTATGCTACTTTGATGTAATGTGGCTGACATTTCTTTGGATATTGTAAGTTTGGAAATTGTAAATGATTTTAGCACACTGCTAACTAAAATGACTGCTTCCTTGTGCTCCAAAAATCAGCCTGAATTTGTCTAAAGTACACTATCCTTAGCACCTATTCAAATAGGGAAAATGAAATTTGCCAGAATAGACAATACCAGCTTCAGAAAGTGCAATGAATGAATTACCAAATATATAAAATGTAAAAAATGTTATCGGCTCTTTTTTTACAATTTACCTCTGAAGTTCAGAAAGTGAAAATGAGCAAGTGGAGCTAGCACTTTTTTGAAAGGTGCACATCTGGAGTAAGGCCAAGCTGTATACTCAATAACCCATATTATACCCATCAATCATACACCAAAATAAAGGGAAATAAAGGTTCTTTGAACAATACCTAAGATATACAAGGTCCTTTTTAAATAGCCAGTATAACTAGCGAAGAAACCCGGGGAAATTCTTTTTCTTTAAAATTCTAACCCTATGCAAAATACGAAACTGTAGAGCGCCACCTTAAAGCCGCAAGCTGGCAAATGTGCGACGCAAAGATCAAGTTGAAATATTATATGCTGATCTAACATATTTAAGAGCAATTAACTTTATATGATCATCCATTTAATTCAGTGGGTTACATTTTAATTTCTCCTTAATTTTACTTGTTTTTAATAAATGTTTTTGTCAAAAAATTTGGTCTTTGAATACGCAGTATTTTGTATCTCCACCTCAGGTAAATCATTGTATTGTATAGGATATTTATTTATTTCTAAGATTGAGATTTCGTTTAAACTAAGTATATGCAGTTAGTATATACGCCATATATTTGACTTCTTTTATTAATATTACAGAAGCTTTATTGCATATTAGCCTATGGAACTTTTGTAAAGATATGAGTATTCAAAAATTAAATAATAAAATCATTCAATAAAGCCATTGAAAAATTGTGATACAGACTTCAAAAATTCGTTGTGAAGTTTTAAAGATCGAAAAAATTGCTTAAGTTTCGTATAATCTTTTCATTACTACTTAACAAGAGGCCAATAAATTTGACGGTAATGGGATGCCTCGAGCAGCATTTAAGTATATGTATATATTCCTTGGATCATCGCCATTCTAATACAAAACGAAATTCCGCATGCATCACATTGTACAAACAACTTGTATATATGTAGTAAGTAATAACGATTTAGGGTATATTAGCACATTAGTGGATATATGGTGCCAACTATAGCTAAAGGTCAAAAATTGTCCAGTCCAGTTGAATTGCCTAAAACTTCAATAAGATAAACCCTTCCAAATAAATGTAAACATGTACAAACAGATGAAATGAACGACGTAAAGATCTTAATATTGTATATGTGTGTTTTTGGATTTTGAACGTAGCTTTAACAATTTTTCAGTCATATCGCTATGATGTCTGCAGTGTGGCAGTTTATAGTGATGTCTTGCACTGGGGCATCATGCCTCAGGCATGTAGCATCATGTCCCACCCAGTCACATTATCCCGGCACCAGGCCGACCAGTCCTAACACTAACCTCTTAATGCTAAGTCTCAAGCGAGACAGCTGTTAGTACCATTTTTATAAGTCTCTGGCGGGGGTTCGAACCCGCGACCTCCCGGATCCGAGGCTGACTCTCGAACCACTTAGGTCACTGGAACGGTATTAACAGTGTGTAAAATGTATATAAAATAATAGATGTAGCAACATATTAAAAGCAATACAACATATGGTCATCAATATTATTTTCTACATGGGCTAAAGGATATGTTCTATGTGGGCTAAATAATATGTTTTATGTGGGCTACAATATATGTTCTATGTGTGCTTAGCCGATGTACCAGTTTCAATACAGAATTGATGAGATGATGTTTATGTTTCCTATTTAGTTCGTGTTTCTGAAATTATAATTGTTAGTAAAAGTAAGATATTCTTAACGTGAGAAACTGTTTGCAATATGAATATATAGCCTTACACAACTAGAGGATTCAAGCCTATAATTTCAGTTTTAAACAAAATTAACTATCAACTGTTGCTTTACTATAGTTGTAGGAATACTTCAGCATTTCCTACACCTTGTTGCAACCATATTGTTGCATACATATCCAAAACCATGTGTTTCAAAAAGTTTTTTAATTCTTTCTACCCATGAAATTATTTTATTTGGGTTTACGATAATGTTGGTCTAAAATATGTCATAAACTTGTTTTATATTTTTCTTGCTGGTGAACTTTCATTATTTAACAAATTTTTAATAATTCTAATGAGTATAAACATTATAAGAGCAACTCTTTCCAATTCGACATGTTATATACATTATCGTTCTGAGTGGATTATTTAACGCCTAAAATCTTTTTTTATTATTTTTTTTAAATTAAAAAAAAAAACACTAGTGAACTCTTTCAACGACATTACCGTATTTAATTCCTCACATTTTTGTACCATATGATGGAACTGTAGCAGTAAGACTGTCAAATAAATTCTGTATAAACTTCAGCGGTATATCAGAGAATTTATACAAGTACTTATTGAATATTAAGAAAGATTTCAGTGCTTGCCCCGTTGAAGTTTTTTTAAGCTTCTGTAAATGAGTCATCCATCGTAAAAACAAGTGATCAATATAGAAATTTACTAACAATTTAAATTTCAGTACACCCATAATAAAATCTTTCGTTAATTGCTATTCTGCCAGCATTCCAAAAAATAACGAACTTAGTGCTACCTTAGTCATTCACTGTATTTGTTATTAATTTTCAATACTTGTTGTATAAATTACAACATTGTCCTTGTACAGTATTAAGAAGATCCGTATCATAACGTACAGGATTAAGAACATCTGTATCATGCCATAAAATATTAACATCTGTATCATACCGTACAGTATTAAGAACATCAGTGATATACCATACAATATTCTGAACATCCGTATCACACCATACAGTGTGAAGATCATCAGTATCATACCGTACAGTATCAAGAACATCCGTATCACACCATAGTGTCAAGAATCCGTATCGTATATTATCACATAGTAGGCATGGTTTTCCTGTAGTATGTGCAGTTTCATATTTTTGATATTACCACACGTTAAAATATCACTTTATGTGATTCTGATTGGTCCAAATAAGCCCATGAAATTATTGTGCAGTATCCTCTTTACTGATTGGCTGGGATCGTGGGAAAACGTTTTTAACCCCGCCTTCTGGAATGTTTTGTTTTGAATGAACATTTTTGGCCGCCATTTTTTAGCTCGACTCGCAAAAGGAAATTGAGGAAAAATTATCTTGGCTGTCTGAATATGGATACGTTACCCCCACAGGGGTTTGTTATGTCATGTATAACAATATCATCATAAGAAAAATGGCATAAAACTACACGACAAGAACAACAATAAGTAAAACTAAGGGTATTGCTTATTTGATAGCGGGTGGGGGAGGGGGGCGGTATATCTGTGACATAGATATAGAATCCACCGTATATACAAGCGTGGTTTAAATGTTAACTTACAGAAGTAATAAACTAACCTCTGTTCACAGAAGAATCTGGACATAAATGGGTCTCTTAACTGACAGAACTTTATCCAACCACAGCATCTTTACGCAGTATATATGGAATGCAAATCCGACTCAAAAAGAAATTTGTTTACGTCTTCTGTACAGTCTGTTGTTCCAGATCAAATACTACAAATATCCGGTCACAAATGCATTTCAGTAAATGTGGGAATTTTTGCATCCAGTAATCCTATTTCACATGAAAATTGCAACAATGTAATGTTTAGTTCTGAAAGTGACATTTTAGGGTAAACATGTACTCTAGGCCTACCGCGTACCGTATCAAACAATGTGGCATCACATCATTCTGTTTTGAAAAATGATTTTGTCGTTATAAAATGTTCTGCTTATTCGGATGGAAGCTTTTTCTTTGATTTATAGTTTGTAAAAAAGTACAATCTACTTTTACTAGTTCAACTTTGTTTGGGATTATATTTTGTTGTTGTGGGGCTTAACGCCATTTTTCAGCACACGATAGGCTATACATGGCGGCCAGTATTAATGGTGGAGGAAGAAACCGGGAAATCCGCGGAAAGAACCACCGACCCACGAGAAGCTACTGGCACGTTTTCTCACATATCCACATTCGCCGAATCTTAGACTCGAACCCACGCAGACAGAGGTGAGATGGCAGTGATCCGTAACGGAGGGCGCTTTAGACCACTCGGCCACTCGGGGCCCCGGATTATATTTTATGCACAACAAATGAAAGGTGTACCGTCTGTCAGAATGAACGAAATTATTCGTTCCTCTTTCTATCTAATTAATTTCCACTGAAATAAAAAAGCTATGTGATAAAAAGAATCTCAAATGGGTAATGATTTAATATTAAATTTATGAAACTCGTTGAATAATGTCCAGCTTTTGCTCGCAAAGGCTCGCAAAAGCTGGACATTATTCAACTCGTTTCATAAATTCAGTATTGAATCATTACCCATTTGAGATCCTCTATATATTAAGAACATCCGTGTTATACCATATAGTATTTGGAACAACCGTATCACACCATACAGTGTCAAGAACATCCGTATCATACTGTATAGTATCAACAACACCCGTATCACACCATACAATATCAAGAACATCCTTATCGTACCGTACAGTATCAAGAACATCCGTGACACACCATACAGTATCAAGAACATCCGTATCACACCATACAATATCAGGAACATCCGTATCACACCATACAGTGTCAAGAACATCCGTATCATACCGTACAGTATCAAGAACATCCGTATCATACCGTACAGTATCAAGAACATCCGTATCATACCGTGCAATATCAAGAACATTCGTATCATACCGTACAGTATCAAGAACACCCGTATCATACCGTACAGTATCAAGAACAGCCTTGTTATACCAATACCATCAGTATATTTTCAGTAAAAAGTTATTAATAAACCTTGAAAATAAAAACGGTGGTAAACATTCCCCTTGTCGTAATCTAGTTTTACAATAAAATTCATATGAAGCATCATCATTTTATTTAACTTGTTTATCCCTTAAGTAACTTTGCCTGCCATAGAGGTGTACTTGGATTTTATTTGACTTTGCTGTCCCACAGGAGTGTACATGGATTTCATTTTATTTCACTTTGTCTCCCACAGGTGTACGTAGATTTTATTTTATTTTATTTTATTTTACTTTGTCACCCACAGGAGTGTACATGGATTTCATTTTCTTTCACTTTGTCTCCCACAGGAGTGTACATGGATTTCATTTTCTTTCACTTTTCTCCCACAAAAGTGTACATGGAATTCATTTTCTTTCAATTTGTCTCCCACAGAAGTGTACATGAATTTCATTTTGTTTCACTTTGTCTCCCACGGGAATGTACATGGATTTTCATTTTATTGAATATTCTACCTCTAATAGCAGTTTCAACAAGCTTGAATTATACTAATTCTATTAAAATATTTTCGAATGCATCTTTAAAATCAGTGAATGCATTACAATGTTTGGTTACTTTTACATGAGCGAATGAGTACGAATGCGTAATTAATTCATGAAGTGTAAAATGTATTTTTAGTAGTGTACATATTTAACCTGAATCCAGGAAAAGTCTTATGTATATATAGCGTTTTCTTCGGCCGGCTCATTTCATTTATGAATGAAAATTCTGGTAGAAAGGTTCCCTGTTACACTAAGTAGAATAATTCCTCTGTAGTTTCCAACATCAATAACCATGTCCTTTTTATGCAAGGTACGAAATGATCTTCTTGCCATAACTTCAGAAAACTCTCTTTGCATTCCTTTCTTACAAGATTCTTTTGAAACCAAAAAATGCACTCACCAAAGTTAGATAGTTTATATTACAACGCTGTCATGCACATTAATGTAAAAAATTTAGATCTGCACACTTCAGGAACAAGTTAAGCATTAAAGACCTTTCTCAAGACACGATTTCTCGTTCATCAGTATATTTGCTTTCCATCTTTTGTTTTCTTGATTCTGTTTGCTTTGATTCTTACTATGTTCCTTTATCGTTTTGTGAGGAAATCACGGGGATATGTAATAACACAGTATATTTATGCAATGTAGGTTTGGTCGGACGCATCCTCATGGTGGCATGTGCTTTGCTTATTTGTAGGTTTGGTAGGACGCATCCTCATGGTGGCATGTGCTTTGCTTATTTGTAGGTTTGGTAGGACGCATCCTCATGGTGGCATGTGCTTTGCTTATTCATCTACTTAAGATAATGACATGCTATTTTCGTAGAAACACCCATGCTGCTATTGTAAGGTTCTGTCGTCCTGTTTTCAAATGTTCGCTACTGCATCATATATTGATTTATGTTCCTGATTCAAAGATGTTATAATGTACATCAGGGGTGTCCAACCATTTCGTGTGAGATGCCACATTGCATTTTTTTCTCACTCAAGCGGCCGTCGATAAACTTGGCCTGCGCTGTTCATTGTCAGTCGGCGCAAGGTTTGAAACGTTGAGGGAGCGAATTCAGGCTCGCAGGCCGTATTTTCAACATCCCTGACATGTATTATTTGAAGTGCTGAATTCCTACTAGGCAACTCTAGTCGTAATTTAGCAAGCAAGCCATATTTTGTAATATCATTTTCACGTATTTTATTGTGCCCGTTCTACTTACCTTAGTCTGTATGGTAGTGGGTGACATTGATGATGATCCGGGACCAAACAGCGTCATTTTAGTGGTTCTCACACGATACATCTAGCTCGTCAGTACTTCTAGCAATCTACTTTATTTGTCACACTATACTTCCATTACGCGCTATAATCTTCAAATCAATTTGTGCAAATCAGATACTTTGTATGCAGAATTGTGGAAATTTTATATCTTGGCCTTTACTGAAACTTGGCGTAATCATTCCATTTTGTCTGATGACCTCTTTTCTGATGACCTTTAAGTCTGAAGACCTTTTCCTCCATTCTTAGTCCAAGACAGAAAAGATCATGTAGGCGATACTGTCAGTGGTGTCACAATGCACGTGAAAGAATCGCGTCATTTCTAAAATCGACAGAACATGAAAATGGATGATTTGTAGCGCCTATGGATTGAACATTTACTTATAAAAAGACAAATTTTGGTAAGCTTTTGAGCGACCATTAAAGTCGGTGTGTGTGCTGGGATTGTTTAATGCACTTCCGACTGTCAAATAGCTTGACAAAAATATTTCTTGCTCTGATTTATAGATTAGAATAACCTATTATATCGGTTATATGGGGTGGGGACACATTCTTTTGAAGTAAAGCAGAAACATTTATAAACACGACCCCGACTCAAAAGAAAATTCATTATCACACATCCAGCCCAAAAATCAAACGGTCTCTCCCTCATAGAAGACTACATACATGTTGCTGTTGATACCGTGATTCGAGATATAATTGTAACAGGTGACTTAAACTTCAGTGTATTAAATTCACTGTCTGGTCAGCAAATAGTAATGTGTTTTCACTTTACCAAAGCTTTAATTAAGGCCGCTCATATCACTGGCAATTCTTCGGCGTTGCTAAATCTATTACTCGTAATGAACATTAAAGTTTAAATTTCAGCGGTTGGGAATCCTCTCTTACATCAAGATATTAAATACCGTTGCCCTATTTATTGGATGGATGTTCAAGTTCAAAAAAGTCAATCGTGTCCGAGGCATGTTATAATCTTCCGAGACATAAAGTGTCCACTACCGACTGGGATTATTTGAAATATGACGATATTGACAAACGTACAAAATATATCACTGACCAGATAGTTTTGATATGTGAGGAATCTATCTCGAATAGAACAGTGAACTTTAAACCACCAGAACCTCCATAGATCACAACGGCAATCACAAGGTCAGTACGCAGACGTAGGAGAGCTTATCGAAAAAAACAAGCGATCTAAAGTACCCTCTCACTGGACTAAATTATTTCGTTCCCTGCGTAATTAAACAGTCTCTGTGATTTGAGAAGCCAAAGAGCTTCATATCGACAAATTAGTACCGGGTCTGGTACTACACAGCTTCTAAAGGCTGGTCGTCAGCCCTTAAAATTTTCGTCGGCTGTCAGAGCACACATTGTGTTCCAAACCTTCAACACAACATTTCGCTAATCACTGAAGAAGTTGACAAAACTGAAACATTTAACGAGAGAGAGAGAGAGAGAGAGAGAGAGAGAGAGAGAGAGAGAGAGAGAGAGAGAGAGAGAGTTTAATTATTTAGAATTAACATCTGATGAAGTATAAAATGTTCTATAAATCCTTCCTCTGGGTAAGACTTCTGGTCATAATGGTGTAAATAACTGTATTATGCGCAAGCTGGCTAATTAACTTTTCACAGCCACTTCGATCACTTTTTAAGTCATTTTTTTATTGAAACCACCTTTACAGTCTTTTGAAAAGAACCAACCGTTGGAGCCTCCCATTGCTTCTAATTACAGACTAATATCGCTTCTCAGTATTGTTGGTAACGTTTTGAAAGAGTGGTTTTTAAACACGCATATCATTACTTTCGTGAAAATAACATTTTTAAGCCTTCCCAATTTACCTTTTATTATGGGTAGTTCTACAGTTAATTAATCAACATATCTCTATGATATGTTTTGCCAAGCACTGTATTCCAGTAATGAAATTAAAGTTGTATTTTGTAATATGAATTAAGATTTTGATGGCATGTAGCTTAAGGGTCTATCCCATAAATTGACAGCTGGAGACCTTTTAAAATGGTCATTTAAAAATCTCACAAATAGGAAACAACGAGTTACACTTCTGAGGACGTTATAAACATAAATGATATCGTATAAGCTATACACTTCAATACTAATACATAAATGATATCATATATTTTACACACTTCAGTACTTATACATAAATGATATCGTATATGCTGTACACTTCAATACTTATTCATAAATGATATCGTATATGCTGTACACTTCAATACTTATACATGATATCGTATATTCTACACACTTCAATACTTGCGCATAAATGATATCGTATATGCTGTATACTTTAATATTTATACATAAATGATATCGTATATGCTATATTCTTTAATACTTATACATAAATGATATCGTATATGATGTACACTTCAATACTTATACCTCAGTGATATCGTATATTCTGTACACTTCAATACTTATTCATAAATGATATCGTATATGTTGTACACTTCAATACTTATACATCATTGATATCGTATATTCTACACACTTCAATACTTGCGCATAAATGATATCGTATATGCTGTACACTTCAATACTTACACATAAACGATATCGTATATGCTGTACGCTTCAGTACTTACACATAAACGATATCGTATATGCTGTTCACTTCAATACTTATACATAAATGATATCGTATATGCTGTACACTTCAATACTTATACATCAGTGATATCGTATATTCTACACACTTCAATACTTGCGCATAAATGATGTCGTATATGCTGTATACTTTAATACTTATACATAAATGATATCGTATATGCTGTACTCTTCAATACTCATGTATAAATGATATCGTGTATGCTGTACACTTCAATACATATACATAAATGATATCGTATATGCTACACACTTCAATACATGTTTATTTAGAGATGATGCAAGTGTCATTCGAATCGTAGATAATCCCATTGTAACCCGCTCAGAAACTCATCTCTTGCTTGGAATAAATATCTTAATGGGGAAGCAATTGGCTTACGCCCTTTAAGACTTCATGAACTGAATGCATGACAGTTTCTGAAAAATAAACACTTTCATTTACCACTTATATATGCGCAGCGCAGCCAAGAATTGGAGTAGTTGACACGCACCAACATCAAAGAGCTTTTGTCTTGAAAAACGAATGTTCGTGGCACAAACAAGTATACTGTATAAAAAGGCATTGTCAAGAATTTGCACGATGATCAAACTAGAATTTAAACTTAAATAGAAAACCATTAAAAATGACATTTGTCTTTGATACGACCTATTATGAAATGTTCGTGACTTTGGACAACTGCACATTACTTGAGAAAAGTGAACTTGAAGACCTACTAAATGAGGCAGCCAGAATCGTGACTGGTACAACAAAATTAGTATCTACTCTAGCAGTACGTCAAGGTATATGATGGAAAAGTCTTGAATCCAGTCACCAAAAACACAAACGTACAATTTTATACAAAATAATGACTGGTTCTTGTCATCCGTATTTCATATTTGATTCCACAACTGTTAGTCATTTTGCATGCTATAGCTTACATAATGTAAACAATTTCCAATCTAGATAACGTCTTTATGACAGCTCGTTTGTTACTTCGACCTTTCCAGTGTGGTTCACATTATCTATCACGACTCGTCAAAATGACCCCATTAGTAACTCTAAAAGCGCATTAAAATGATCGTGACACTCATTTTCCCAGACACTTTTATTAGCGTAGGAGGACATTTCAAATTATTCGTGCACGAATTAGGACTAATTGTAGATCACTTAATCAACGTTTACTGAGAAAGCATATAATTGGATCACCTCTTTGTAGATGTGGACTTGTATAAAATACACACCACTTCTTTTTCTCATGCGGTTATTACCATGAACAACGCATCGAACTGTTTCATTCCCTTGCACTATATGGTATGTTACAACTCTAGGTCTTAAACTATGCAGCAGACAGAAGCGAAATCAACAATTTTAGTAAAATCAACAAATATTAGATTTCTCAAAGTTACAAAATGAAAATTTCAAAGACAATTACAGTATTTTGATTTAAATTCTAAATAATCCTAAATGTTCTATCACGAGTCCAAAAGTATAGAACGTTCCGTCCTGATGTACGACACTGATACAATCCAGAATGTATTTTAATGAGTTCTCAATAATTCCAAAGTAGTGCTTTAGTCCAAAATGTCAGTGTGTACTTAGTAATTCTAATGAATAATTTGAATAAATAACTCCTCTCAAATTATATCTGAACACAGCTGTAAATGATCCCTCAGACAGATCATTAAATAGGAATTAATAATCCTTTATCAAGCCTTAGTGTATAAATCTATCACTTGACCTTCGTTGCAAAAGAATGTTCTGGAAAACTAATCATTCCCATGAAAATTCCACTAACATTTGAACTCAAATTGTAGGAAACATCTTGTTTACTACTTAAAACATGACGGAGGTCTGGTAGGCAAAACGTCCATTCACAACTCTCAATTACAAGCATGACAAAAGTCAGGTATGCAAAACTATCCACACGCCTCAATCACGGACAAAAATCAATCACATAATATACATTAAATATGCATAACAGTTAATTTAACTGCAAACACGTCTTTGTATGGTGATATAACACTTCTGTATGAAGTAAATATTTATTTGTTTGATGCCTTTCATAAATGAAAAGTGAAAAAGATTACGTAAAAGCACAACAATTACTGACACACACGTTCATTTCTACGAGTAATGAACAGCTGTAAACATCAATTTCCATGTTTTCAAAATTATTGGCCATCGCCTCTGCAACGAATCACACTACACGGAATCATTGCTAACATTTAATCTCGTATTTCTCATCCTTCCTTGTATTCTTCCTCTTTCTTTCCGCCTTATTTTCTCAACTGTATACTCAGTGTCCTACATACATCACTTAACATTTTCTCCTTATATCTTTTCTTTATCCTCATCGTTTATTGACTTCTTTGTTTTTCATATCTGTGCTTTATGTTTCCTTGGTTAAATGCTAATGTTTAATTAAGAGTCGTCACTTTATTAAACAGTTTCACATTTTTGTCAATAAAATTTAATATCATCCACCATTCAAATTTATTTTCAATTCTTATATTCTCAGGGAGAAGAACTTTATAAACCATTGGCTTTAGTTATAATCCTTTCCCTCTATTACTAAATAAAACTGGTATAATAATGGAGAAAACAACGAAATCAGCTAAGCAGCCAGAATACAATTACTTGGGATTATGAGGCTCATTATTCAGTCATAAATATATTTGACACTGAAAATTTAATTATTTAGCCATAAAGTATATTTCCTGAAAATATAAATTAAAAATACTGTAATAGTGAGAAATTTTCTTTATACAAAATTGCCAAATCTGGAAGAGGATTAAATTCTCCTCTAATACATCTTCAGAGTATAATACAGATAACCAGAATTGTTGTTCAAAGTAAAAACACATTGATGACAAGAAGGCTCCAAGACACATTTAATGTACGTTTAAACCAGTATCGATTTATAGTAGTAGATCACGAAAGTGTGCAAGAGCTTTTTAAAAACATTTACATTTTTAAAAGAATATGAAAATAATAAGTAGAAAAATTCAAGATTTGGGGCAGTAAAAGTCTGACTAGACTTATCGATTAAACTGGCAGCGAGAACAAATGACATATTTTGTATCGTAGATTATCACAGAACATTACATTTGAACACAGTCAACAGAAATGGAATGCCGGTTACTGTTCAAACTACTTTATGTATTAGATGAAAACTTTAGTCAGGAAATAAGTCGTGATGTACAATGGTCTTTTGTCTGAATAAATTATCTAACACACATTCCACACAGATTCATAGGTTTACAAGAATGGACAAAAAAACTAATAAAAATGGTCAAAGGATTTATCAAAATTAGTATCACTTGAGTAAGAAAATTAGTAACCAAAAGGAATAAAAAAAACTATTGTAAGAATTATTTCAACTATTTTTTTATTCTGTATTATCATCGAATGAACAAAAAAGATCATGCAGAAAAATAGATAATACAAGGGCATAACGCATGAAATAATCTCTATCTATCCTGTAAAAATCATGGATTCATTTGACAGGTTGCTTTTTATTCAACCCTCACAGGAAAAGTAATTAGCGAAGTGGATTATCAGTATGTCAGTCATTTCCCGAAATATTTATAATCCTACATGCTATACATATCTTTGAAAATGTTAGAAATGTAGTGGAAATTCAATTGTAATATTATCCTTCTCATTGCATCTGAAACAAATTTACTTATTTCAGCAGGGCATTGATTGGTTTATAGTTGTCACAGTAGGGCCTTGTTTGGTTTGTAGTCGTCACAAAAGGGCCTTGATTGTTTTGTAGTCGTCTCATTAGAGCATTGATTGGTTTGTAGTCGTCTCATTAGAGCATTGATTGGTTTGTAGTCGTGTCATTACATCATTGATTGGTTTGTAGTCGTGTCATTAGAGCATTGATTGGTTTGTAGTCGTGTCATTAGAGCATTGATTGGTTTGTAGTTGTATCAGTAGGCCAGTGATTGGTTTGTAATCGTCTCAATTAGCAATTGATTGATTTGTAATCGTCTCGTTTGAGCATTGATTGCTTTGTATTCGTCTCGTTAGCGCATTAATTGGTTTTGTGGTCATCCCTGTTTGTCTTTGATTGATTTGTAGTCGTGTCGTTTGCGCATTGATTACTTTGTATTCGTCTCATTGGGGCATTGATTGGTATGTTGTCGTCTCCGTACAACATGGATTGGTTTCTAGTCGTCTCTTTATGGCATTGATTAATTTGTAGTCGTCTCAGTAACAAACATCATACCCAGAATCCATTGCTTATCGAAATTCTCAAATTGATCATGAAGGTCAACCTAGTCGTCTATTTGTTAAAATTTTATGCAACTATACGTTTTATATGCATATACACTTTCCTTTTCATTTCTTTGTATGTTTATTTCTTGTTAATGACCATTATCTTCGTTATGTCCTTTTCCATATAACCTATTATCGTGCGTGTTTCCTAAATCAAGCCATAAATAAAAGTTACGAACACTAGTATAGCTAATTTCAGTTTGGTTTTGAACATTGTATCAGAAATAATTGTATCGTTATGTAGACAAATATTGCTCCAGTTCATAATCGTGGTTAGCATTCTTGTATTACATACTATGCTCTCTCCACCAAAATTGTAAATTTAACATCTTGTAAAATAGCAAAATCTTACAATGGGCAATAATATGTCGATATCTGGAAATCAAGCGGTATTCTACAGTTCTTTTTGGAGCCCCAGGGTGGCTGAATGGTCTAAAGCTGTCTCCTTTACCAATCACTGTCATCTCGCCTCTAGCCGGTGTGGGTATGTGAGAAAGCTTGTCAGTAGCTTCCCATGGGTTGTTACCAGGATTTCACGGGTTCTTCCTTCACCAGTTATACTGGCCGCCATTTATAGCGTATCTTGCGCTGAGAACAACAACAGTTTCTTCCGTTTACAGCAAAAAGACAGCCTTCTGTGCCAGTGTTCTGTGCATTAGCCATTTCCGTATACAACAAATAGACAACATTCTGTGCTAGTGTTCTGTGCAATAGCCATTTCCGTGTACAGCAAATAGACAACCTTCTGTGACAATGTTCTGTGCTTTAGCCACTCCTGATTTTAACTACATCAATTTTCTGTGTTCATTAACACTAGCTACACTTTGTTTGTCCTCACAAATGTTGGTAGCCTTACATCTTTAACCGCCATAAAAATGGAATCATTCAGTTTAAAAAATATCGTCACTTCGGAAGAAATGGTTATGACTCGAATAAGAATTCTTGCCAAATGTTTCACGATTACATTATTTGAATCTCCTTTAGTCTTGCTAATGAACACAAAATAATCAAAAAGAAAACACAGTTACAACTCAAACGTTTGGCCCTAACCTGCGTATTACCACTTTATGCATTTGTTCAGGTTTCATGCTACTTGGGGGCGCGTAATATAGTGAATGTATTGGATTAAGATGCTTAACACCCTGGGGTTTTTTCTTGTTTGTGAGGAGGTATATAGTTTCCATATTTTGCCATTGTTTTCTGTTTAATTAGCTAAATTTTAGAACTTTTTCTCTTCAGTTACAGATATTTCTGCCCCACATAAACACTAGCACACATTGCAACGGCAGTAAATGATATTTGTAACGTATCTACTTATCCGAGGGCAGCTATATATTATTAAGTTTAGGTTTTCTAGCTTTGCTAAACAGAATCATGAAGAACAAAGAGGAAAAGTTAAATTAATTTCTGAGTAACCAAACCAAGGAAGAAATTATCGACTTCATGGATGAAAGATCTAAAGATCAATGTCACTGTGACCAAGTGAAGGACATTCTTTCCGCCGACAAATTCGTGTTCTCCAACATTTGCAGTTAGCAAACGTAAGCAAGAATGTTTGGCATTAACCCTGGACTAGTACATAACGCAAGCAACCGTATTAGATAAGTTTAGATCTAACCCTGGACTTAAACATGATGCATTCTTAAATATTCTACGACTGACACCCTTTCGGATACAAATAGTTATGGAAAATGTTGATACAGAGCTGACTAGTTATTCTTGCCCTTTTTTCGGGACAATGTACATAGTTTTGATAATTTAATATTGTAAGTGTTTGCATATTTTAAATGATACAGCGAAGATAAAAAAGTAAACACCTCGAACATAATAACATATTTTACTTCTTTTTTTAAGACACTTATACATACAGGACAACGTTGTATTGTCTTTTGAATGCCCATTATACACATGTTACACTCAGCATTTATATTTAAAAGTTTAGCTGGAAAGAAAATGAAGTTTGGGATGTCGAAAAAGACGACATTGGTTTGCATCTTAGGTCACATGAAAGAATCTTATAAAATAAGCGACGTATGAAAAGGTGACAGGAGTGTACAAATAATGAGTTCCCTTATTATCATCAGCTCAAATGTGCATTGTAAACTATACTTTGATGGGATCGCACAGATTTTCAATCTAGCGTTGTTGGATACTGATTATAGGGAAACTTTATTAGATCAATTACCCTTAAAAAGATTTTTTGCTATTGTAGGTGATCACTGGACAAAACAATACAATCGGCAGTTGGGGGCGTTTGATCGGTGGTACTTAAGTACTGAAGATTCACATGGATCAGCATTGGAGGTTTCCAGTGTCGTGGGCGATTTTCAAACCCCAAGAAAGAGGCCACGAAGTTCCACATTACAAAGTGTGCCAAGAAGTAGTTTTGTACCAGACAAGGACCATGTTCTGCGGGAGAAAAGCGAAAGACCAAGCAGAACATCCAAACACCGAGGGGATATTCTGCTCGGCAGTGAGGACAATGCATGTCTTGACACGTCGGCACTAGAAAGAGAAAGTTCTGTTTCTTCAGACTTAAGTGCCGGGAGACATCTTCTGAAAACGGAGTCTGATGTATCAGAAAAGGATGAAAATAAAGTGGAAACAAATCAGTTAGCCACGAGTGGACTTGACTATAGCGAACAATACCAACATGACAATATCTTCATTTGTCACAATCCTTCCAGGGATATTTCTGTCGAGCAAACAAGTTTTCTGTCTTGTACTGATTTCAGCAACGCAGAAACAATTTTAGGAAAGCCGCCATTAGAAGATGCATATTCTGGCAGTATTATTCCTCCAGGTCATATTTCAACAATTCAGGAGTTTCGCAGACATGGGCGAAGTAAAGACGAAGAGTCTCCAAACTCATTGCCTTCAAGGAAGAAAACACCGACTTTAACACAGGAGTTTTCAAAATCAATGCGGTCAGATTCGGTTACACAAAACACATCCCGAGGTGCTATATATAAATACATCTGTATGTATTGCGACAGAGGATTCAGGGAGAGAAGGAATTATAACCGCCACGTTAGGACACATACGGGAGAGAAACCATTTGCGTGTTCAGTCTGTGGCCGAGGTCTGTCAGACAAAAGGAGCCTTTTCGATCACATGCAGATGCATTCTGGGAAACATCCTTATCAATGCTCCTTATGTGGCCTGACCTTTCAGCACTATACTTCATACAACGTACACAAGAGAATGAAACATAGAATTTAGGGAAAAGAGCTAACTTGGAACTAACAATTCGTTTATATATATATTGGCGAAGGGTAACAGGAGCCGATTATATATATATATATATATATATATATATATA
>JAECUM010043166.1:0-48335 GCA_016617855.1 Megalonaias nervosa
TATATATATATATATCAAAGTGTGCGTATAGGGAGTCTAGGACCAAAACCGTGTTTACGGTGTGGAGTTGGGGTCAGAGGAAAAACTCAGTTGTGTGTGCAATGTGGTGGTAAAAAATACAGAGAGCTGAAATGATGTTATGATGAAAAGAATAACACCGATGAATCTCCCATAAAAAGCGCTGAAGACAATCTCGCCAGACTTTCAAAATAATAATTTAGACAAATAATGTTATTATCTGAATGGAACAAAATCAATTTGTGAAGCATACCATCATCAATAATTATGAAGCATCTCGAGATGATGTAATCAGGAACTGTCGATTAAAAAAAAACAAGCAGTCAGTTCTGTCAATAATACTGGCTATCTCAAATTCAATGTTGGAGGGAAATAAAACGTATCTATCTCATCGATTTGTCTACAAATGTTATTATGGAATGATGAAAGATGGATTTGTGATAACTCTTTAAATAATCTGCTAGCTGTTACATAAAGTGAAAAGTGCAAGTTTGGAAATACTGGCGGTGGTAATAATTGCGCAAGAGTTATTAAGTCTGTAAATGTAGAGATAGGCGAAGAAATAATATTTCATTCGATATATACATGCCTTCATCCCAATCTTTACTCGTATCAAAGCAGTATGACCGAATCATATTTTTCAAAGTCTGATGAAATCTTTCTAAAGCCACTTGGCTCTCAGGGTGGTAAGCAGAAGATTTAAATTGTTGAATACCTAATTCGGGCACAGCTTGCTGGAAAATAACAGACATAACATTTGACTCTTGACCCGATTGGACAGATTTAGGAAGGCCAATTGAGTAAAAAAAACTTTATCAAAGCTTTTAATATGTTTTGGTTTTAATATTCCTCAAAGGAATTGCCTCTAGGAATCTTGTTGACGCACACATAAAAGTCAACAAATATTGGTTGCCTGACTTGGTCTTAGGTAAGGGACAACACAATCTGCCATAATTCTTCTAAATGGTTCGTCAAATGCAGGAATAGGTTGCAGATGAACCTTAGGTATCCTCTGATTGGGTTTTCCTACCATTTGACAAGTATGACAAGATCTACAAAATTTACAAACATCACTTTTAATTTTTGGCCAATAAAAGTGAATCAAGATATTGTGATAAGTTTTATTTATCCCTAAATGACCAGCCATAGGAGTTTCATGGGCCAAACTAAGTATTTCATGTCTGTACGATTTTGGAACTACAATATGATACTTCACTGACCACTCGTCACCAGCAGGTACCTCGGGAGGACTCCATTTTCTCATAAGAATTCCATTTTTAATGAAATAACAGACGGGTACTTCAGTGGCTTCAGTTTCACTAATGGCCCTCTGAAACAAGCAAGAGATCTCAGGATCTTATTCCTGTTCGACGACAAGTGATAGTCGTTTGTCACCCTGCTTAGATAAAACAGAATGAGTAGTTAAAAGAGGATCAATACCTTTTGACAAATCCAAACAAGGAGTAAAAGCGACCTCATCAAAAGCCTGACCAATACATGTGTCAGCTAAAGGAATACTTTCCTTATCAAAACCATTCTCAAGAGCTTTCGTTGCCATATCTCTAGTAACCGCACAAGCTGGGTATAAATCAGGGAATTCTTTTTCAATAGGAGCAAGTTTCTGATCCAAAGAAGGCTTGTCAGTTACAAGTGGATTAGCCACAACCTTGTCTCCACCTAGGTCGTTGCCTAGTAACAAATGAATGCCCTCAACGGGTAAAGAAGACAAACTACCGACTGTCACAGGTCCTGAAACTAAGTCTGATGACAAATTTACAGAATGGAGAGGAACATTAACAAAGCCGCATCTACTCCCTGAATGAGAACACTTTCATTAGAATAAGTCTTCTCAGAAAAAGGCAAAGTACCTGATAAGAAAAGACTGAGAAGCTCCTGTATCCCTTATAATTTTAATAGGGATAGGATTGGCCAAATCACCCAAGAGTGATATAGAACCCTTGTCCATGAATTGTTCATAATTCTCCATAATAAAATCAGACCGGGGTTTATTAGACCCAACAAATGTATTGCTTTCAATATATGACCGTGACCTTGACCTCTTAGAATGACATCATTTGGAATTGGTCTATCTTGATTCTGATGCCTATATTTCAATTTAAAGCAATCAGAAATGACGTGTCCTTTCTTCTTGCAATAGGTACGGGTTGGAAGAGACAAGGAGTTTGAATCAAGTTTATCAGAAGCTTGATTTTTAAAAGTTCTGCCAGACTGACGTTTAGGAGGAGTAGTATTAGGCTGAAATACCTTTTTACCAGTAGACTGCTGAGCAAAAGATTTGCCTACAACAGAAACTTTACGAGTTAAGGAATACTTGTCAGCAGCAAGAGCAGCATTTTCCAAAGTTTCGACCTCATGCTCTTTAAGATGAGTCTTAATGTCATTAGGAACACAGTTCTTGAAATCTTCAAGTAATACAAGTTGTTCGAGACTTTCATCATCATGTTCAACTTTCTCGGCTAAGCACCATCTCTTAAATAACGGCCCTTTCTCTCTTGAAAATTCAACATAAGTTTGTCCAGCTTCATTTTTATAGTTCCTGAATTTTTGCCGATGAGCCTCAGGGACTAACGCATAACCCTTTAAGATTCAGTCCTTAACCAAAATCATAGTCAGCACTTTGCTGTACTGACAGGGATGCATAGATTTTTCGAGCTTTGCCAAAATGTACACACTGTAATTATTGAGCCCAATACACCCTTGGCCATTTCAAATTTTCAGCAACTTTTTAAAATAAAGAAAATATTGGTCTACTTCCTTTTCTTTAAAAGGGGGAACTAGCCTAATTTTTTTGTAATGTCAAAACTTGAATTTGTATGTGAAGTGGGATCCTGCTTTTCTCTTACCAGCTCCATTTCATTCATTTTAATTTGAAATTCCCTTTCATCCTTCTCTCTTTGTAATTGCATCTGTCTCTCTCTCCTCTTTCTTAATTTGTAACTGCATTTGTTTTTCTTTGTCTCTTTCCTGTCTCTCTCTCTCTCTCCTCTTTCTCAAATTGTAATTTCATTTGTTTATCATTCTTTCTTTCCTGTCTCTCTCTCCTCTTTCTCAAATTGCAATTGCAACTGCTTCTCTTCTAATTGCAACTGCATTTGTTTCTCTCTCTCTCCTCTTGTTCCAATAACATTTGTTCTTTTTCTTTCTGAAGTTCAAGCTTCCTTAACTCTAATTCCATCTTGTATTTCATGTTTAATTCCATTACTTTTACGTCAGAGTCTGATACAGACTTACTGACCGAAGCAAAAACACTTTTATCAAAAACATTCTTCTCTACCAAATATTGACTCAAAATGTTTTTAATTTCTTGTTTCGTTAAGGAAGATTTTGCTTCAGAAAAATCGTATTTTCTGGCAAGTTCATGCAACTCATCTTTTGTCAAAATATCCAACTGCTCCTGAGTAGGACTAGAAAGAAAAGTCTCTACCTTTGATGACATTGTGAAAAAAGCCTGTTGATTTCGCTAAAAATTTCAAAGAAAATTTGAAAGAGAACTTGGGATTTAAAAACTAGGTGAATTTAAATTACAAAAAACAATTTTATGAAATATTTTAACCAAAATTCATATATCCCAAGGAAAAGAACCCCAATTTTCCTTTGTTACGTGTAGGTTCGTACAAAAGTAACAAAATAAAAGAGAGAAGCCAACAAGCTTTGTAAATTTCAATAAAACAATGTATTTCCCTAGAAAACAAGGTAAAAATATGAAATAGGACTTACGGTTTGTGAATATAATCGAAAAATTAATCCTAGAATTGAAAAATATAAGTCCTATCACTAAACAGTTCTAATTGAATCCTAGTTCGAATCTCGATGAAGTTTCAATATGGAAGGCGATGACGTCAGATGAATGCAGTATTGTACTGATGTGTCAACAGTTCCTTGTTGTGTCACCAAGAATATAATTCCGGCTTTATAATTCCAGATAATTTTGTAAATGTCTTTGTCCAAGTATCTCGTTGAAGAAGAGTATTTTCCAGGATGAATAGATTATTTTTAAATACGAAAATCAACTCAAATGGCAACAACAAGACAAATACCTTGAGGCCAAAGGTACAATTTTACGACTGACAATATTTCACTGAGATACGTGAATTAAACCCAACTAAAACGTCATTTCAGATCCGCGTGATGGGTCACGTGCTCACTTAATCATCAAACAGCGCAGTAGAAAAATGACAATTTACTCATAGGCCAGAATAGCCCTAGCATTGGATCAGAGTCTCACGCTGGAAAAAAATAAAAAAGAAAGGCTGTTTACAACTTAGCTAACTCGTGGGCCAAACATGACCTTGGTAATAACCAATCATTTTCATTCAATGTTTACAAAATCGGAACCAAGGTTAATAACTAGGTTAGCTAAAAGTAGTAATAAAGCAATACTTTTGTGTTCTAATCATACTAAAAGAACAGAACTAAATTTACAGGGAAAAATATCAAATCCAGTAAAAATATTATCCTTACAATAAATTGCAATGAAACAAAAATAAGAAAAAAGAATTTAAAACTAACACACAAGCAATTTAATTGCATATACGTAACAAATGTCAGTGATGATTGTGATTGTGAAAGCGCTGTGACCAGTGACTGTAGTAACAACGAAACTAGTAATTGTGAAAACACTGTCACCGTGACAGTAGTAACAGCTACACAAAGTGAAAGTATGAGACCTTGACTCTGTCAAGAGGGATAATTCATTTCTGTCTACAGTAATAAAAATTATGTATTTATTTTAATTCAGGTTATAATATTTACTCAGAATCAGATTATAATATTTACTCAGAATCAGATTTATTCTGATAATAATATTGATTTTAATTCTGATAATAATATTTTTTTTATTCTGATAATAATATTATTTTTCTTCTGATAATAATATTTATTTTTATTCTGATAATAATATTTATTTTTATTCTGATAATAATATTTATTCAGAATCTGATTATAATAATATTTATTCAGAATCAGATTATAATATTTACTCAGAATCAGATTAATTCTGATAATAATGTTTATTTATTATCATAATAATATTTATTTTATTCTGATAATAATATTTACTAAGAATCAGATTATAATAATATTTATTTTTATTCTGATAATAATATTTACTAAGAATCAGATTATAGTAATATTTATTTTATTCGGATAATAATATTTATTCAGAATCAGACTATAATAATATTTACTTTTATTCTGATAATAATATTTACTCAGAATCAGATTATAATAATATTTATTTTTATTCTGATAATAATATTTATTCAGAATCAGATTATAACAATATTTATTTTTATTCTGATAATAATAATTTACTCAGAATCAGGTTATAATAATATTTATTTTTATTCTGATAATAATATTTATTTTTATTCTGATAATAATATTTATTCAGAATCAGATTATAATAATATTTACTCAGAATCAGATTATAATATTTACTCAGAATCAGATTAATTCTGATAATAATATTTACTCAGAATCAGATTATAATAATATTTATTTTATTCTGATAATAATATTTACTCAGAATCAGATTATAATAATATTTATTTTTATTCTGATGATAATAATATTTATTCAGAATCAGCTAATAATAATATTTATTTTTATTCTGATTATAATAATATTTGTTCAGAATCTGATTATATTTATTCTGAATCAGATTGAGATAATATTTACTCAGATTCTGATAATAATATTTACTCAGAATCAGATATAATATTTACTCAGATAATTTATTTGACAGATTTTTTTTGTTTGTTTCACAAAATACTGACCTTGGTGTTCTATGATCTTACATACAGATTTATATTTAATGATTCTCCACTCAAATCCAACAAGTGTCCAGTTTGGTCAGTGAGTTTGAAGTGTATCCTTGATAATAGAGGATCATGACATCTCAGATAAACAGGATCAATTGGTTCTGATACAATCAAATATCCTGGTGGGACTTGCGGAATAAATGTATATAAAATCTATCCTTGCTGAGCCTGACTGGATTTTTCAAGATCTACTTGATGGCTGCCATCAATGACGTCACACGCTAGATTAACTGTGATCGTCGATGTAATATTTACAATACCAGGTGAAATATGACGACCTCCACCGTATGGATCGTTGTTGTGTTTGAGTATACCTGGCGGTGAGGATACTTTTTTCCATGCCTCCATAACTTTTGGAAAATTATTAACGATGATGTCGCCGATTGCCTGTCCTGTCTCGATCTGAAGAGCAGGTAAAAGATTGTGTTCATTATCTAAATCAATTGCTCTTCCGTAATGTTTCAAATACAGATCTCGTAATTCAGCATCAGCTTTAATATTTTCAAGAATAATTTTGTTAACATATACTAGATCTGAATGGACCTGTCTTAGATGCTGAATTGATTCAATAATTTGTTGTTTTATATATCGCTGTAATGTTGCGTTATACTGGAAAAAAATTTTTTTATATTGGTGAGCGTCCGAACGAATTCAGGCTCGATTTCGTCGACGTATGATTTAATAAACGCTGTGTTAACAACTTTTTCTGTATCCTCAAGTTTAAATAAATAAATTCCTAAATCAGGAATCTTTTCAGTTTCAACGATGAAATAAGCTCTATCAAGCTGATACCATAAGCGACCTCGTCGATATTCTGGAAGCCTTATAAATATTCGTTTTGTTGTAAAAAAAAATTGATAAACCGGTGGAACCTCAGGCCATCCTAATACAGTTTTAATCGATGACTGACATATATATCTACAACTTAATCTGGAGTTGATATTTCTGTCGCGGCTGATAACGTTGGTTCGTGAACAGTGATAGCTATCTTTGATTCTTTTCCTGTGATAGATTCGATTCTGCGCTGGAATTCATCGCCGATCTGTTCTATTTGATAACTGCCCGTAGGTATACTTACAACTTGCCAGTCGGAAGTTCCGTCGGGTTTATTCTTATTAGCAAATACCCGTGAATTATTTGCTTGTAATCCACCCAATGATTTTGATCTAATATTTGGCCAACTATAATAAACTCGTAATTGTGTTAGCGCTATTTCTTTGGCTGGAATCGTAGTTGGAAAGCTAACGCTGAACTCAAGATTGCTTGAGCTTGCTGATATCATTGTGGTTTTCAACGGTGTTATATTAGTGACGATCTTTTGTAGTAATTCGTTCTACGTTGACATAATTATCTAAACCCTGATTCTAAATCCCGATTTTTTAAACCCCTGAATCGATCAGGTGTCTATTATCATTCGTAGGTTTTGACACAGTAGTTGCCTCATGGTAAATCCCTGATTGAAAAATCAGGATCATTTCTGCGAACTCTTCATCTGATATTATTCCATCGCTGAGACCTGATGATATCAATGAAGATAATTTGGAGAATGCTAGCGTCGCTGTATGCAACTTTATTGTATACTCGTGTAATTTGTCAACCGCGCACGTAGATATTTTCTTTACGATGATATTAAGAATAGCAGCAATTCCTGTTGCAACTGAAACACCAATTCATATTACTGGTGTTATCATGTATGACGCTGACAATGCGCCGATGACCGTTACTGTTCCAGCGATGACAGCAGATGCAGAGTATACAATTATGTCAGTAACAACGACACGTCTGTGATATTATTTTGCTTTTACTGTATAATCGTCAAAGATATTTTTCAGTTTGGTTTGCCACTCACATACTTAATTGTGTCTGTAATGTTGAACGTTGATTTGGGTTTGATTCATTATATTTTAAGTATGTGGTAGGTTAGAGACTAATTCAAGACACCAATAGTACAATAAGCCTAAGTTTTTTTTCTTCAGGTTCTACCACAAATGTTTCATCATCATTTTGCTCCAGTACTACTAGCATAGATCCAGAAGATCCAGTTAGTGAAATTGCGGTAGATATTGTAAATGTTGTAGCGCCGAGTACTGAGAACCTGTATATGAAGGTAACCTCAGCGCGATGTTTGATGGATTTATTGAGTGGTATCCAAAATGCTTATCCAGGTTCTACTGTATGTACTACACTATCTGTAATCTTTTTTATGTCAACGAGTTTAATATCAATAACCGCTGCACTTCCAAAAAATTCAGTAATGGCTCTGTTTACGTTTCTACGAAAATTCAGAAACGTTTGTACGTGAGAAGAAAATTCAGATCCGAATGTTTTCATTCCATCATTGATTGTCATCACCGATGTCATCATCGGGATGTTGCTATTGTCGACGTATTTCTTCGTTGCAGCGTCATCGTTTGATTCTGGTTCTCCAAGACCAGTAATTTTATTATTAGCCATGTTGAGAGAACCAGTCATTGTATCACCGGTGGTTGGTAAACGATCATCAATCTCAGTTCTGATAGTGGCGTTGTTGCTGTCTACGTATCTTTTTGTTGCCACATCATCATTTTATTTTGGTTCTCTCACATTGACAATTGTATTTTTGCTCATATTGAGATCGCCATACATAATATCCCCAATTCTTCTGATACGTCCAGCAATTTCTCCCATGAGTGTTAAGACTGATTCACTTGAATTTTTAATTTTACCTTTTTTAGTTCATACGGCTAAGTTATCTTCTGTCGCGCCTGGAACTCGCAGAATAATATCTGTCAACGGGATATTACTCGCTTTTAATCGTCCTTGTTGATCCTGAAAAACAACAACTTCATTTTGGTCCATATTTACGAGACTCAAAAGATCTGGGAGTTCATCCTTGATATCGTTTAGGGTTGCATAAGTCACCTTGCTGAGTTTTACTCAGGCGAGCAGATCTTCCGTAAATATCTTTCATTATATTTACTAATGCATGTTTAAAATGTTGGACAACCTGGTATACTCGAGCACGACTTTATGAAGTGGTGTTGTTGATGATGACACAGCGTCGAGCACAGCGAGAACTTCATGGCCACATATTGGCGGATCAGTTATTGCTTCTGTTGGCAATGTTGAATACCAGATTGGAATACTCTGCATGTTGCTAACATATTTTAAAAATTATTTTGGTGGTGCCAGTGCATATGAATCAAAATAAACAATTCCACGTGAATCAATCGCGTATGCAACCCAATGGGTACCCGGGCCAGAACTTCCATCGAGATTAATGATACTAGTTTCAACATTGTTTGGTTTGTGCTGTAACTAATCACGCATAAAAACACCTCTGAAGGTTTTGATGTTTAGTTTTTTAGCAGCATCAAGTAAATCAAAATTGGACATAGGAAGAATCAACGATGTGTCCCAGAAAGTCTTAAACCCTTTCCGTACCACGAATGAGGAGTTCCGGGCAGTCTTAGACCCTTTCCCTCTTTTTGGTGGTTTTTGTTCCTTGTCCTCTTGCTTTCTTTAGTGCCATCCCAGCAGCACGTTCAACAGCACCAAGTGCAGCTGCTTTTGCAACAGCTGTGGCTGCAGCGGCTATTAATGCTGGTACAGCTGCGAGAAGTGGAAATATGCCACCCGTCTTAGCGATGTCTAATAATTTATCACGATATGGATATCCTGTTGTGGCTATCATTCCATCATTTTCTCGAAGTAGTATACGACCTTCTTCGGTAAATCTGGCTGGTGGTTTTGCATTTTGTTTTGGTTTTGGTGTAACAATATCGCTTACATCACCGACGAACTTTGTCAACGCTCTCAAGTATTTCTTCTTTTAATTGTGGCTGAGCCGAAGCTATTTCAGTTGGAAGTTTTCGTAGAATCGTTTTTGTTTTTCTTAGTTCTTTCTGCTATTTTTCCAGTTGCTTTAGCGGTTTTACTCCAACGTGGAAAGAAGATCTTTGGTAGCCTTTGTAACCGGTTTAAATAATTGTTCTGCACCTTCAGCAAATTCCACCGGAGGCTCCTGACACGCTTGTAATTTTTGTTTGACAGAATCACGGACTGGAATATATTTTTCAATTGCCTCCAGCCGCTGTCAAGCTAGTTTAGATGCGTGAAATTCCATTATTGATATAATAATGATTTAATTGACAGCTGCAGAGAAGGTGACGACCAATAGTGAGTGTCCGACGAGTAAACGAACACGCATAAACAAATGAAAACACAAACGTCAAAAATGAAGTAACAAAATGAGCTAACCCAATTAGAGAAATCTCGGTCGGTTAGAGGTTTTGGTTTGGCGTTATTGACCCTGTATTTTCAGCCTTTGTAGGAACCCTATTTTCAAACAAATGACAATTCAAACAAATGGTCTGTTCACCTCCTCTGCTGCTCACAGAAAATATTACTCCAGTTTTGAGTTCAGTATAACTTCCAATAAATATCTTTATCCAAGAATTTTGTAGGAGCACTTATGTATTTCCAGGGAAAAGAATCACTTGAATTCAATAATTTGAAGAAAATAAAAATTCAACCCAAACTGGTCACAAAATAATAACAACTTAACGTGTCAATTCTTTGGAGCCCGACTGAGAAACCTATCTCAAAAACAGCAGTTATACGCTAATTAAGACACAAAAGATTCCCAGATGAGGGTCAAAAGTTCATTGTTCTGGAAAAAATAGAAGTTTGTAACAATTGATACATGCCACTCGTCACGTAATCCAGGTATGACCTTGACTTAACTTAAAGATTCTTACTCTGAAAAAGATTTTTTATAAACGTTGTTTACCAAAATGTCACTGATTCTGAAACGAAGTCAGCAACTAGATATAATGTTAGTTGTTTACGTCAATGAAATGAAAAATATTTTAACAAATATCAGTCACGTCAAACAGAACTGAACCTAATGTTACGTTACAATAGCATGTAATGGAATTTACAAAAATTAAAACTAACAAACAAATAATTAAATTAAATATACATAACAATACGTCTGTAAGCAGTTTGTATTTGAAATTATACAAATATAACATGACACCAATGAATATCACAACTATTCCCCAAATATTAGTTTTAACCTATTTTTAAAATGGAAGAAAAATGGATAAAGACTAAAGGAATATAAATAGCGTAATATCTGTATTTTTGAATGCCTGTTGAATAAAACAGCGGCACTACCATGTTACCTGTACAAAACACAATTGCCAGCAAGAAAGGTATATTGTAGATTTATGAGGAGAATTTTCAGGTGACTCTAGGTTTTTGCTATCATTTATATTTTTCATCATAACTAGCAACAAAACAGAACTAAATTACATTTTCATATATTTTACAAATGTAAAGATACTTGTATACACTTAATAAGTAAAAAAAAATACAAAAAGGAGGTGGTGGGTTCGATCCCTGGCCGAGTCATTCCAAAGACTTACAAAAATGGTACTAACAGCTGCCTCGCTTGGCGCTCAGCATTAAGAGGTTAGTGTTAGGACTGGTCGGCCTGGTGTCAGGATAATGTGACTGGGTGGGACATGATGCTACATGTCTGTGGCATGATGCCCCATTGCTAGACATCACTATAAACTGCCACACTGCAGACATCGAGCGATATGACTGAAAAATTGTTAAAGCTACGTTAAAAATCCAAATCACAAACACACACACACACAAAAACAGCGTGGTTTATAAATCAGATACTGTAATGTTTCAAGGGCCATGACATAATGAAAGGACAGAGATGTTTGATCAGGCAAGTAAGGAGAGGTACATCCCTGTGTAATTCCACTCTCAATGTAAATTATTTAACCTTTATTTATGTACCTAACTAGACCATACATTGATTTTCTGCTTTCAAAATTTTGATGGCTCTTTAAATGTAATTAACTGTACATTATTCTACTTTCTTTGCATGCGTATATTTAAAACTATAACATATCGTACATTGTAGAATATTGTCACATGTCGGCTGTTTCGAATATTGTCGTATGATGGCTGTTTCTTTACTCAATGAAAATGACAGCGTACTAGAGTCGGAAGACGATATTTTCAAGTGGACTAACCCCGTCAACATGTATATGATTGAAATATTCGTTGATATCACTTGGTCCGGAATCTACCCCAAATTTATAAGACATTCAGCTATCCAACCATATTATATACAAGCGAAATTTTCAAGCAGCGGCGTTGATATGATACCAATTTTTTATCTCTACTAATTGCGCTCTCAAAGTTTCGTCACGTAGACTCTTTCTGGTATAATGAGTTCAACCTCTCTTCATATAGTGTGCGACGTTATTCAAAATTAAAAACAAAAACATCAACTCTCTGTATTAATATCGAGAATGATTATGGATAAATACTGTTCAATTACATGGTTCGTCCACTTATAAGATATGTGGATTTACGAATAATGTTTGATTTGATCATGTGATAGAATAAGTATAACACCTTTAGCTGAGGGCAAAAACACTATTCCAGGTCGATTACTCACTTTGAGGCCTCAGAACAAGTATTTCTTACATAGTATTACCTAAGATTTATGAAAACTCCAAAAATTTGCAAAGATCTGATAGCATATGGCTTATTGATTCATAAGTAACTATACTGGTATAATATTCTTGTATAAAACTTGAATGTCTTGATTTTATTCATCCCCATCTCCACACATGCAGTTACCTTTGCAATATTTCAAATTTGAAAATATATAATATATAGCAATTATTATATCCTCATTTCTTTTCTACCTTAACTTTAGCAGACGCTTTAGCTTTGGATAAGATTTGTTTGTTGAAAAACTAAAAAAGCTGTTGCGTCCATTTGAAAGTAGAGATATAAAGTTAACAATGCGGATGAGTTCACGGGCTCACAAAACAAGCTTTCAATCATGCAGACGAATGAACATTGGGTTCGCAATGTCCACAACAAATATGAGACACCCACTCTTAAAATACTGTTCTGATCATTTAAACAATTATTCGGAGAAATGCTCATAACTTCTAGCAAATCGAATTGTTCCGACTATGATCCGTGCTCTCTAGGGTCTATAAAAATAGCATAAGAAAGCATATTAAGGCCAACGGCTATCGCGTCTCCTTCTGATACGTCCCATTTTACAAGTCAGTCAAAACACTAAATTCGAAAGAAAAAAAAAACTGAAAAAGGTTATGGTAGAAAACCAAGAGCCTCAGATCCAATAAGCCAAGACGACGAAGATGTCTCATTTCCGCTGGCTAAATGGATTGTCACATAGTAGTTTTGCAATTTTCCCCGTTTCATATTTTTGATACAGTGTTGAGAATGCCAGCGACAGGGCATAAATGTATGTCTTCTTTGGCTGGTATTATAAATGGCATTAAATATACTTACATTTTTGCATCTTGAATTTACTCAAAATGTACTTTCTTGGCACTCCAAATCCGAATTACATCGGTTCCAAGACGTGATACTCACTGCGAAATTGTAATTTCGACTACATTTCCAACAGAAATAACATTCTGCATTATGCACTCAAAAAGAATGTGATATTCCATGACGTATTTGTTTTGAGAATTTCTATTAAAATGATTCATATATTTCCGACATTATTATTCCAAACAGTCAATTACAGAACATAATCACACGTGCAGTTGAACCAAGGCATGTCCCTTCACTGCTCAAATCACATGTACATCATGCGGAATTGACCCAGCTAATAACTCTAGTCCATCACAATTAGAAAAACAGAACTTAGTTGGATCGACAGACAAACAAAATCTATCCATTCCAGACCAACTGGAAAAATTGTTTCAATGCGCATTCATTCATAATATGACCCTAACTTTCAATATAAGTAGACCAAAACGAGAATCATTTTTGAAACCAATGACAGCTGGGCGGTGCTATGTGCACATTAATATTGTAACTGTGTATTAATGAATCTACAGTTGTGTATTTACTTTTGTAGTTCAAATAAATTAAGTTTCTTGTTTCTTGTAGTGTGTTCTTTTTATTATTCAGCCTTAGGTTGAAAGTAAAATGAGCATATAGCAAAAAGGTAAAGTTGTGGAGTATTGCTTAGAAAACCCCGTTCATATTTTCCCATACAAATGCAGTAACCTGTTATTATATAATAGAGTTTTTATCTATGACAAATTTATCTTGATTTTGTTTAGGGGGGGGTTGGCGCGAGGGGGGGGTGTAATATGAATAGTTCCAAAGGATATTTTCGTAGTAACTGATACGGCACCCCAATGCCAAAGTTCAGCGCTCATCAGTACATTTTGAGAATATCTATGCAGGAAGCTAATAAAAGAAATGAAAATGCGGCCATTGCTTCCATTACAATTACAAACACTTCTTTAATCAATGGGAAAGATTAAGGTTTTAGTTTATATTTTTGTCTAAAATAGTACCTGCAATTTAAGAGAATTGATACTTACTGGGCTTATTACAGTTGAATCTCGCATCATTCCTATCAGGGGAATTAGATCACTTGGCCTGATTTCAGCTGGCGAAAAGAGGTTTGTCTCCAACCGTGTTTCAGGTGCTCGATCAGTCTTTGATATGGCTGCAGAAATTAATTGCTCCAGAGACAGGCCTTTCTTAATTATCTCGACGTCTGTCCCGTGATCAGTTAATGTTTGGGCATTATCATTTGCGTTAGAACACGTTTTGTATGCACCCTCGACCTCTCGTTTGAAAACTGCATTTTGTTTTCTTAGATTATGGTAAAAGGAAATTATTTTGTCTTTCATTTTTTTAAATTCCTGATCAAGTATTTTGTATAACCTCGAACGCTGATCTTCAACTGCCTTTATTTCCTTCCGCTCCGCATCATCTATACTTTTATCTAGCTCTTGTGCCTTTTGTTTGGAAGCATTTATACGTTTCAGCTTGTTTGAACATTCATTCAGTTTGATTTGTATGGTCTTTTTTATTTCACCGGCAGCATCAGCAACAGTTTTTGTTGCATGATTGTCGTGTCTAACTGCTTTGCACAGGACACAAATAAGTACATTACAGTCTCGGCAAACAAGCTTAATCTCCTCGTCCGTATGCTGATCACAAAAGATACGCTGTCGAATCTTACCTTTCATTGCAGGATCTAGAGTTCCTAAATCACATATTTTGTGATTCCTAGTGGCTTTTGACTTTTCGTGGACATAATGACATGACTGGCACAAATTCTCATCGCAATCCAAACATCTTCTGCACGCCACGCTTTTCGGACCACAAATATCACAGCCAAATTTCTCACCGAAGTCACTATCAAGGTAATAGTTGGTTTGGAAATCTGCCACACCTCCCTTGGGTAATTCAATATTTTTCCTGCAAATAGGGCAATCGAATCGACCATTAAGAAGGTTAACTCGTATATAATCCTCAAGACACTTGTAGCAGAAACTATGGTGACATGGTATTAGCTTAGGATCCTTAAAAATCTCCATACAAATACTGCATTCCTCTCTTGTCGCCGCCATATTGGAAGGTGCTGACGTTTCGTTCCATCAATATAAAGTTATGTATGTATGGCAAGCCGTTGCGGACCAAATAATTGGTCCTCTGTAATATGGAAATTATAATTTATTACAATAGCACAACCTGTAGGGGAGAATAGCTTTATGTTCAGTCACTGACATGTGTAAGATGATCGTTCCTTCTGTGGATACAATAAAAAACTTCATAGAAATTACGATTTTGATCATTTATACCAGGTGAAATTATCTCGTCAATTAATGATGCTTAATCAACGTAACAAATCATCTCTTATTATGCATCATCTTAATAACAACACAAAAAAGCGAAATAAGGAAAGCAATGTGATGGAGCAGAAAAACATATGAATACTAATATGTAAAAATAAAAATTATATGTGAAGTATTAAAAATATTACCTTTTTAAAAAGAAGAACACTTTGCAAAATATATAAATATACGATATCTTGAAAAGACGGTTTTACATGTGCACAATGTTCACGGAACGAATAATGATCTGATATGGCATCAAAAAGTCGACTCTGCTGTCCTTTTGACACCTTGAAAGATGACGGATTAATCTCTTTTTTAGTGCTTATTAATAATCCGAATTCATTTCCCGTTATTTCCGGCACATTTGCGTCTAATGATTGAAGTATTTTTTTTAGAGAGAGAGATGGATGGTGTATTTAAACCAAGAACACGTGAATCGTATGATGTTACAAGGTAGATTTTTGGTTACGACATTGCCAAAGGGAAAGAAAAACTCACTCACACCAAGCAGATTCACTGAATAAAAACAAACTAACTTCTTCTGCGACGTTTTCAACATATAAATGGAGAGACAAGACGAGGGAGGGAGGTATGACAGAGACAGAGATTTGCATTCAATATATTAAACCATACAGATCAAACATATGGCTTCAAGAGGTTTTCCAGATCCTAAGGCACGTGGAAATCTGTCGTGGTTTCACGACAAAACATATACGTCTGGCGCTCACGAATCAGCCTTGTTAAAAAGATCTAGCTGTACAAAGCATACGTTCTACCAGCTCCACTGTGCGGACACTTGGACGCTTAAAATTACAATGGCTAAAATGATTACTGCCTTTGACCAATGGTGCCTCCAAAACATCATCCTCCCCACTCCCAGACAACACATCACCAATGCTGAGATAAGGGACAGAGCGAAACAACTGCCATTCACAGATACTATCAGATCTAAGTTCTTGCAGCTTTCTGGCCATATCGCTAGTATACCTCCAGATAGGGGCGATAATTAGACACTTAAAGCTGCGATTGGAAAACCAGTGCTGGGGTGGAAACATCCAGTAGGAAGATCAGCAAGCACCTGGCTACACATGGTAGAGTATCACGACTATACGGTCTTAAACAAAGTAACAGAAAAGAACGAAAACCAACAACTTTTGTAAAATTCAACAAACAATTTATTGCTCTAAAACAAAAAGTGAAAAAGTAAAAACAAAATAACTTTCGGTATTGCAAATTAAATTCCAAATAAACCTAGAATTTCTAACACAAGTCCTAATGAATAAAGTTTTGAATAAACTTTAGTGGTATTCCAAAATAAATCCAATAATGGAACTGTTGATGTGCCTGTGATAGCCTGAATAGTAATGATGTGCCAACAGTGTTTTGTTGAATCACAATAATAATAATAATATCCACGAATATATCCTTGTTTGAATTTCACTATAAATCCAAGTCTCTGTTTCCAAGAATATTAATTTAGATGAGCACTTTGTATATCCAGTGAATAAATGATCTAAATAAATAAATGCCAGTCCAAATGAAATACTGAACACAACAATAAGACTGATTCTGCTTCAGATGTTATTACAGTAATAAATAATATTTCCAATAAACTAGATATTTTACTCCTCTACCTGACCTATGTCACAATTAGCATTTTCTAAAAAGAAAACTATTACCTAATATAAACTTTCATTCTAGAAGGGTCAAGATATTTAGAATATAAAATCTTAGTTATAATTAGAAGGTCTGCTACTAAAATTATAATAAAGAACATGATAAACACAATGTCATTGATTCACACCAAGATAATAATTAAACATATTTATCCTTCAGTCAGAAAATGGTTTTAAAAAACACAAACAAACATGTTGTTTACAAAACTGTTACTGATTTAGGACAAGGTCAGCTACAAAAAATAAAATTCTACATAACCCACAGCATATCATGGCATATCATGAAAGATAAAATTTTTAAGAAAATAACAAACAAACAATGCAAATTAAGCATTCATAACAAAATCAAGATCTCATGGAGTTCAACTACAGGTTGCACATTGGCGGCAAAAGGCACAAGATTGCAGTTTCTGGCACAGACTTGCATCCACAGTTGTGACAATGATGAAGAGTCTTGAGATGTCCAGTCAATCAGATGCAAAATCACCTCATGAACAAGCAGTGATCTAGCCAATTAATGACACAGTTCAAGATCTTAATGAGAGCTATGAGCTTACATTTCAAGTTTGACCAAAATATGATCAGCAATACTGCCTAATTTATATGTGGATTTTACTCAATATCAAACACATCTGTGATCTTAATGTTATACGAGTATGTTGTGCATTTGACTTTTATATGCCGTATATTGCTTATTACATCATGTACATTTAATATTGGGGCCCCGAGTGGCCGAGTGGTCTAAAGCGCTGATCGTTACGAATCACTGCCATCTCACCTCTGTCTTCGTGAGTTCGAGTCCAGGCTCGGCTAACGTGGGTACGTGAGAAAGCCTGCCAGTAGCTTCTCGTGGGTCGGTGGTTCTTCCCGGGGTTTTCCAGGGTTCTTCCTCCGCCATTAATACTGGCCACCATGTATAGCCTATATTGTGCTGAAAAATGGCGTTAAACCCTATAACAACAACAACAACAACAACATTTATTATTACATGTATACGTCATGTATATTTCATTATATGAAGTACACCTTTAAATAAATGCATTGCAGTGTGACTATGTACTGTTGTTGTTATATGCTGTGTGTTATCTATTACATGATGTACATTTCTAACTAAATGCAGTGCATTTGCGTATACATGTACAAACCCTATCAAACTGAAAATGCAATTATGAACTGGTTACAAAGGACAATGCTTTATTATCGAGCCAAATATATTTTCTCTCACTGGCTGAATTAAATGTAGCATGGTTGCAATATTCTACCTCAGGTAACATAAATATTACGAATTCCATGCTATTTTTCTTGTAGGCCCTTTCAGAAGACATCATTGGCCTTCATGATGATTGACAACTGATTGATTTTAGAAAGGAGTATCTGTGGAGTACGATTATTTCCAAATAATTTTCCTCTCAATAAGTAATAAACATGCATCAATAAAAATAGTACTAACTGTCAGCATCTTAGTATATCAATTTGGCTTCAGTATCACATGTAAAAATCAGCAAAGTTTGGTTGACTTATATTTGACCATTCCTCAATCAATTAAAATATGTCTTGAAAGACCACTGATATGGGAGACCATCTGTCTTGAGCGATCAGGTTCTCCATGTACAGATTTATTGATTATATAGTGTTATGACCTGTCATGAGAGACAACCTGTCATGAGAGACCATTATGTATTGGCAGAAGTATCGGTCTTTCAAGACAGGTTCCAGTGTGTGTAAAATTCCTTCCACTGAGGCTTAAATCTTTTTGCTACTGACTTTACTGCTGTGTTCTATAAAGTATGTTTCAGCTGAGAATTGTTCATATTTATAAAGAATGTCTAAAATAGTTCACAATAAATTACAAGCTGTAATATAAAAAAATATATTTGTGTTTGTAAATCACCTACAAATAAGTCTTAACATCAGAACCATCAAATTATATGTCTACAGAAGCATATCCTAATGCAGACACATGGACAAAACTATCACAGTCATATCACAGTCATTAAAATAATCCTGAAATATCCTGAACTCGGACCAAAATATTTCATCAGGAGGTGTCAAAACATGAACATTTCTTCAATTACTTGTGGTTATTTCTCCTGCTTTCTCTGCTCTTTTCTCTTGGCAAGTTTCCTGACCGAATGGATATGCAAGGATCTGCAGATTTTTAGCAGGCAAGAAACATATCATGCTGTGACTTCCTGCATTAAGAACTTTTAATATTATTACTTTCAAAATTCTGTCATCCCCCTCTGTTAATAGTGCATTAAGGTTTGTAAAACAAATAGAAAAACAAAATGTATTTAAACAGCATAAGTGTTACTAGGAAGTAAATACAACAGAGGATATACAAAACTAAGTTTGCTAACTTCGGGTTAAGTATACATTTTTACTTATATTATGAATACTTAAATGAAAATTCAAAATTTAATTTAACTTCTTGTACATGTAATTCCAGGATTTAACAGATTTATTCAGTGCATTTTGCAGTGGTAAAAGTCAATAAAAATAATAATAAACAATCCCATTATTCATTAATTAATAATATTATCATTATTATTATTATTATTATTATTATTATTATTATTATTATTATTATTATAGATGAAAGAAAAGTGTAAAATGAGATTTATTTCCTGTATTACACATTTCCATACAATATCGATGCTAAAATAATGAGTATTTTTTCCCAAAGAGGTGGGGGAAATTGTTCTTTACAGAATTTTATTCTTCTGAATTGTTTCTTTTTCTTCTTACCATCAGACATGTTATACCTGCCCTTGTTCTTGTTACTATAAGTGTTGTGAACAGTATGAAATAATAATAACAATATTAATGCTGGTTGTGATGAAGACATTATTATTATTATTATTATTATTATTATTATTATTATTATTATCTACTGCCAGAAGAAAAAAAATGAATAGTTCTGTTTATACTGAATAAGAATTTAAAATATATAATCCTTAAATAATTAGTTTTCACTTTGAGAGAGAAACCCAGCCTAATCTGCCATCATTTTATAAAGAAAATTTAATAATAAATTTACATAAGATGAAATTTGATTTTCTGTGACAGGGACTTGATTTGATATCAATATAGTAATGGCAGTTATTGCCCTTGTTTTAGCCTGGCTCCACGCCTTTGCCACCACCTAATTATATTATTATGGAATACCAAAGGTGGTTAACTTCGTGACCATTCCATGACTCACTATGCTCTCTGTGTTCAATAAAGACCCAGTTAGAGTTAGACCTTAACTCCGAGAGTTCTCTGTGATTATCTAATGAAGTGGGGAATCCTTCCAATAAGAATGGGACCAGTGATGAAACACAGACTCAAATTTAAGTTTCATCTGATTTATTGGCAGTTAAAATTTGAAACTCAAATATCAGGTGCATCTAAATAATTACTCATTGATTGGACATCACAGCGGCAATGTGCATTTGGACAAATATACTTTATGTAAGTAACAGTTTATTATGATAAAAGTTGACATAAACATTTACAAATAAAAAAGTTGTAATGTTCAGATTTTTTTTAAAACTATTGTTAAGTGACAGAACCTAACAAGTGTGGAGCACCTATTGATTTAGAAGTAGTAGTGAATTGTCAGATGACGTTGATAATGAAAATTGCTGGAGTTGTCTGGACAGGCAACCAGATGAAATAAGGGGGTGTGAGTCAGTTGTTTTTGTAACATGGGGAATTTAGGTGCCCTCACTGTTTAAACAAAGAATGTTATAGTTTGTTTGGTTTTTTTTTTTTTTTTTCTTCAAATAAACACTGTACTTTAACATCGCCTGATGTCTGTTGATTTATTTCATTTTAACACATTTATAACATATTTCCTCGATTTCAGGCTACATTTAATTTTTGTCATTATTTATTATTATTATTATTATTATTATTTTGTACTGTGCACAATGGATAAAGTAACTTTAACAAAATTTATGACAAGTATATGCCATCGTATAGAATTTTTGAGGCTTTCCATGACATCAGAGTAACTCCCCTTTGATACTCTGGCATCTAAATGCGTGTCTATTGAGGTGGCGCTCACCAGTTATTATGTACTTTTGAGAGAGTGATGTATGTAAGGTGAAGTTGTTTGCATTTAAAACATGCAGAGTGGTGAGAATGTTGGCATACCTCTATGCTACTTTCATGTAATGTGGCTGACATTTCTTTGGATATTGTACTTTTGGAAATTGTAAATGATCTTAGAACACTGCTAACTAAAATGACTGCTCCCTTGTGCTCCAAATCTCAACCTGAATTTGTCTAAAGTACACTATCCTTGGCAGCTATTAAAATAGGGAAAATGAATTTTGCCAGACTAGACAATACCAGCTTCTGAAAGTGCAATGAATGAATTACCAAATATATAAAATGCAAAAAAGTTATCGGCTCTTTTTTTTACAATTTACCTCTGAAGTTCGGGAAGTGAAAATGAGCAAGTGGAGCTAGCACTCTTTTGAAAGGTGCACATCTGGAGTAAGGCCAAGCTGTATACTCTATAACCCATATTACACCCATCAATCATACACCAAAATAAAGGGAATTAAAGGTTCTTTGAACAATACCTAAGATATACAAAGTCTTTTTTAAATAGCCAGTATAACTAGTGAGGAAACCCGGGGAAATTCTTTTTCTTTAAAATTCTAACCCTATGCTAAATAGGAAACTGTAGAGCGCCACCTTAAAACAAATATAAAAATTTATGCAATTATTTTTCTTATTTTCATATTATTATGTATGATGTTCTGAATAAAATGGTACATTAACATTGATTTTATTCATGAAAATAAGCTAATTATGCTTATTTTGCTCTAGCTTACATAATTTGCTATGAGGCATGTTTGTGTGAGTAGTGACCTTAATTATGGGGAAATTAGAAGTCTTAGAATATAGGAATAAAGTCAACTTAAATTGAAAACTGTTGCATTAAGTAAAAGAAATATATGGTGAAAATGTTTCTTTTCATTTATTTGCAATGATATTAAAAAATAAATGATGACAAAGCAAATTTGCTTTCTTCCATATTAAACAATAAGTTAATATTTTACCCTTTGACCTTTGACCTTTATGAACCTCACCTGTTCCATCCCTTTTCAAACTGTAAAATTTATTGTTGACATCTCAGGAATAAATATGGCTAGTTTCATGTTCCTGTCTTTCAGCATAACACTGGTTGCTATGTTGACAAAATGCAATGCGCATTTTTAAAATGGCTCACTTTTTATCGTAAGGTGGGGGGGGCTGTACTTGTTTGAGACTCTGACTCTAATAAATGCTGTTCTGAGGGGGGAAATACAGGACAGTTATTCAAAAGGACTGTTTTGATGCTTGCGACTTAAATATTTCAGCCATACAATCAAAATTAAATCATACAATAATAATACCTATATGCTCTTTAAGGTGGCGCTCACCAGTTATTATGTACTTTTGAGAGAGTGATGTATGTAAGGTGAAGTTGTTTGCATTTAAAACATGCAGAGTGGTGAGAATGTTGGCATACCTCTATGCTACTTTCATGTAATGTGGCTGACATTTCTTTGGATATTGTACTTTTGGAAATTGTAAATGATCTTAGCACACTGCTAACTAAAATGACTGCTCCCTTGTGCTCCAAAACTCAACCTGAATTTGTCTAAAGTACACTATCCTTGGCAGCTATTAAAATAGGGAAAATGAATTTTGCCAGACTAGACAATACCAGCTTCTGAAAGTGCAATGAATGAATTACCAAATATATAAAATGCAAAAAAAGTTATCGGCTCTTTTTTTTACAATTTACCTCTGAAGTTCGGGAAGTGAAAATGAGCAAGTGGAGCTAGCACTCTTTTGAAAGGTGCACATCTGGAGTAAGGCCAAGCTGTATACTCTATAACCCATATTACACCCATCAATCATACACCAAAATAAAGGGAATTAAAGGTTCTTTGAACAATACCTAAGATATACAAAGTCTTTTTTAAATAGCCAATATAAGTAGTGAGGAAACCTGGGGAAATTCTTTTTCTTTAAAATTCTAACCCTATGCTAAATATGAAACTGTAGAGCGCCACCTAGAGTTAACCGAGGTATTGATAATTTTGACATACACGCCACAACAGGCTTGACGCACGGTTCCGGTAGAGGAAAATATTTGGTTTACTCAGGTCTTATCCTTCATCTTGCCTTACAGGTGTCTAATTTAGACATCATACAATTTCTCAAAGTGAATCTCGAAAAGTCTTAACAATACAATTCGACATGTTCAACATGATGTTGTTGTTTATAAATATTTAGTTTTTAAACGAAATAGCAGGTTAGAAGGATTTCCTTCGCTATAAAAGACAAAGGTCTCAAAAGATAAAAACTGAGTCAATCACCTACTCGAATGAGTCAGATAACGGTGTTTGATTGGCTGAATGCCAGGGATGATATCATGTCGAAAATATCAATACGCCACTAGGTACTTAATTGCAAGTCGTATGATAATATGTCCTTAGGTTTAAAATGGGAAAGGTATTATAACGACAAAGGTGTATGTAGTGAGAGAAAACGTTGTTTATAGGAACAAAGGAAACTTTGATGGTATTTTTGTGATTTTCACAGGCCGTATTGAAAGCTTTTTGAGGACTTACTGTTTTCGATCCAATCCAACACACTTTTATGAGTAATATCCACCACCCGCTTTTAGTTTACAATCCAAACACACCAAATATACAGTCTCGCTTTTTGAAAATTATCCAGCGCGTATAGGGTCCTACGGGAAAGGAAGAGTGGAAAGTGTATAGCTTCAAAGGTTAGTAAGTTTATGGTGGTTTTACGAGAATTTAACAAGGGAATAGTTAACTACCATCCAATTACTTAGTTATCTATTATCCAACACCCCATTCACACTATCCAAAACGCCTTTTGCAATGTCTGAAACATCCATACTTACTATCAGACGGAAAATGTATGATGTGAAAGAAGGGTATGAAATCACACAAATTTACTATTCAACACTGTACCTATACTATCCAACACCCCATACACCCTATATAAGTGCCTTGTGCAATGTCTAAAAATCCTACACCTGCTATCAGAAGGAAAGTGTATAATGTAAAATATGGGGATGAAATCACACATACTATTCAACACTTCAACTATACTATCCAACACCCAATGCACACTATCCAAAATGCCTTGCATAATGTCTAAAAACTCACACAATTACTATACACTGGTCATCATCCAGAATCCTTCCGAAATAAATGTAGTCAAACTTTGCTAATTCTGGGTCACTTAGAACGAAAATGATGCTTACAATTGTTGATTGGCTCTAGTTTGAAAGATATGATACTGGGTCAGTGTATACGACCCTTGACTTGGGAATGGAGGAGGATAAGTGAGTTACAAAATGAAGGGATTTCAATTTAAACCAGAACTGACTAAGATATATCTTTGACTGGATCTATGAATAAATCTATGACTGGGTTTGGACAGTACCTGCTTTTTAAGCAAAACAATGAATGATGCAATCTGAAGCTGGTATTTCGTCATACATGATTTGAACTGCATTATGTTATTCCTAGAAGTCGTGCATGATGCAATCATAACTAAGCTTACATCACTCGACTGAACAAATTGCCTTATATCAGCTCTAGTAATCATACAGTGTCGTGCTGTCTTGTTTGTCAGAGTTTGATTTTGCAAAGGGACACATTACTCGCAAGCCAAAGTGAGCAGAGATGCCTCGTACTTGTGCGAACAATGCATATAACTTCTGCTATGTCTGTGGTGAAGTGACTTTTGCATCATAAAAGCGCAGTATAACCACTTGGGTTAAGAAAGCCTATCACCTTTATTATGGCTGCAACATTGGAGATCAGGACAAGAGCTGGGCCCCACACATATGATGCAACACTTGTGCAACAAATCTTCGCCAATAGTTGAACAGGAAAAGGAAATCTATGCCTTTTGCAGTACCAATGATTTGGAGAGAGCCAACAGATCGTATCAGCAGTTGTTACTTCTGCATGGTTCCTCCAGTTGGGAAAAGTGTGTCAAAGAAGACAAAGTTGACTGTGCATTATCTAAACATTCCATCACCTATATGCCCAGTAGTCCATGGAGAAGGACTGCCGGTTCCTTATGCTTCAGAATCATTCCCATTTGAGTCAGACGGGGAAGAAGAAGAGGATGAAACTTCTAGTCCTGAACCATCAATGTCGCATGACCCATATTTTCTCCCATCCTCCTCCTCCGAACCACACCTCATAACACAAGGTGAACTGAATGACCTTGTCAGGGATTTGGAACTATCCAAAAGTAAGGCAGAGCTGTTGGGCTAGACTACAGCAGTGTTTTTTTTCCTGGCAGGTGATGTTAGGGTTTCCATGTTCTGTGACCGTCAAAAGGATCTAGTCCCATTCTTCTTCATGGAAGGTGATCTTGTAGCCTGCGACAACATCGATGGTGTGATGGCAGCCCTCAACATCGTTCATGATCAGGAGGAGTGGAGACTGTTGATTGATTCATCGAAGACGGGTCTTAAATCTGTTTTGCTGCATAATGACAATGTTTTGCCATCAATTCCAGTTGGCCATGCAGTCCATATGAAGGAAACTCGTGAAAAGATGAAACAACTTTTGAGATGCATAAATTATGACCAACACCAGTGGCAGCTCTATGGCGATTTGAAAGTTATTGCTCTCTTGCTTGGTATGCAGACTGGATACACAACGTACTGCTGTTTTCCCTGCGAACGGGATAGTCGTGCGAGAGATCCCCACTTCATCAAGAGAGACTGGCCATTCCGACTGCCACTGGAGCCTGGGAGGAAAAGTGTTCAGCATCCACCACTTGCTGAATCAAGGAAGAATTTGTTACCACTCTTGCACATCAAGCTGGATCTGATGAAGAACTTTGTCAAGGCCATGGACAAAACACAAGCAGCTTTCAAGTACCTCCGTGGAAAATTTCCAAGGTTAAGTGAAGCTAAGATAAAGGGAGGTGTCTTTTTGGTCCTCAGATTCGTGAACTTCTTCGGGATGATACATTTGACCGAGCACTGCGTGGCAAGGAAAAGACGGCATGGGAAGCCTTCCAGTTAGTGGCAACAATTTTCTTCGGAAACAACAAGGCATACCACTACAGGGAATAGGTGGAAGACCTCCTCAGGGCATACAAAAGCCTTGGTTGCAACATGTCACTAAAGATGCATTTTTGCACTCTCATCTAGATTCTTTTCCACCAAACTGCGGAGCAGTAAGCGGCGAGCGATCTTACCAGGACATTGCAACAATGGAGAAACGCTATCAGGACAAATGAAGCCCATCAATGCTTGCAGACTATTGCTGGACAGTGACAAGAGATGCTCCGTTTCATGAATACAAGATACAAGCCAAGAAGCGCCAAGTAGACACTGAATAAGGACGAAACTATGTACTTATATATACATAATAGTTTTTTTCCTTTTGATTCATAATAAATTTTATTTATATAACCCTTTTTCTGTTTTTTAAAGTGTTACAGAAACAGGATAGGTGAAATATTATCGGGTAAAGCAACCATAAACACATGAAAAGACCTTTGTTTACAATTCATGATTAAAACTCTACTATCTACACAATATATATATATATATATATATATATATATATATATATATATATATATATATATATATATATATATATATATATATATATACGTAAAATGTAAACAACGTATATATCTTGGCAACAGTAGCCAATCAGTTGTTTTAATTGTCATATTTGGACTCATAATAAATAGCACATTTTATCTCTGAAGCAGACGACGTCTACAAAATTGTAGACCAGTGCAATTAGACGGAAGGGGTATGCTGAAAAGAAGGAAATGAAATCACAAAAACATACTATCCAACAAACTACGTATACTATCCAACACGCCATTCTTGTCGGTAAAAATGTGTTTAAATATCTTATCCGTACAAATAGGAAAAGATCAAGACAAAAAGCCACTTAAGTTTGCTTCTGTATATTGCTGAGAAAAGATAACAATTAAATTGTACAAAACCAGAAAAGTCCACCTTTTTACAGTCTATCTATTTTGAATTTCTTAACTGGAATGGGTTCTTCCTCTTTTACTGTTTCTTCTGCTTGTTTGGCCGTCTTGAATTTCTTCAGTGAAATGGGTTCCTTTTCTGTTTCTGCTTAATGCTCCTACTGTTTTTTTGTTTTGTTTTTGTTTTTTTTTGTTTTTTTCTTGGTACACTCAGGAGGCCAGTTTCTTGTCATTGATTGCAGGTATCTTTACTTTTGTCTCTCTTTTCTCCTGTCTTAGAGGTTCTTTTTCTTTGACGATGTGGATATTATGGAACCCAATATCCGTTTTTCATGACAGATATTAGATATATCATGACTATAATCTAGACAGAAGTATTCAGAAGTCTTCTTGGAAGTATAAATTCGAAGAGCGGTCTGTAGTGACTCTTGGATCATTACAAATTGAAAACGGAATGATCGTATTCTCTTAGATCGAGGGGAACATATAGACAAAATGATGCAATCTAATCAACATAAAGGTGAATTATGGACTGTCATGAAACAATCACACATTTGTTCCAGATGGAAAGCGACGAAGACATTCTGTGTCAACCAAGACTCTCCGAGAAATGTTGGCAGCAGTCCATATTGAAGAATACGTGATTGACTCAAACACAGCACCATCTACCTCTAAAGGGTAAAGAGAGTTAAGATCTGCTGAAGAGGAAAGTCGTTCGAATACTACTGAAGATTTACTATCCAACACCCCATACACACTATCCAAAACACCTTATGTAGTGTCTAAAATCTCCACACCCATCAGACAGTAGAGGTATGATGTGAAAGAAGAGTAAGAAATCACAGAGATGCTATCCAACAAACCACCTATAATATCCAACACCCCATAAACACTCTCAAAAACTCCTTGTGTAAGCAACCTATCCGACACAAAAGCACTTTTATATCCTATAGAACAACTACTTTTGCTTAATACACAACACGCTATGAGACTGATATTGACCCCTACACTTAAATACCAACGAAAAGGGTAGGAGCGTCTTTATGCACAATATACTTACATAAGCATAAACTATCACATAGAAATGCTAGGCTGTATGTCAGTGTAGACAAATAAGAATACCCAGTCAAGAGAGGATGACAAATCAGGTTAAAGCACCTCTTTATGTGGAAAAAGCGCCCACTTAATGGCAAACATGGACTAATGTAAAGGAGTTCATGACCAGAATCGATAAAGAGAAATGCGAAAGAGCGTGCGCATACAATTTTGTTTCCAATAGAAAAAGAAGACAACACCATTTCTGTTTTCAAAAATGACCATGTTTAATATTTAAAAAGAAGATTCTCCAATATAAAACAAACAAACAATATTTTGAATACGAACGTATTTACAAGGTTGATAGTGTTGTAAAGTCGCTTTTGACTTCTAATGATACGAAGGGCTGTTATTTTGCCATCGATGCACGCTTTGTTTCTGAGCTAAAGACAATAGATATGCATAATGTTCACAAAACTAACTTTCTGCTTTATCATCATTACTAGAGTATTCACGATCAAACCAATTCACTAAATGTTCTAAGGGAAATCCCTGACAACGTTGATGAAGCAAATAGACACAATACTGATTTATGTTATCTCACATGATTGGGTTTAATCGATACAGCATTTCTTCTCATAAAATCAACGATGTTGTCATCCATCTATAGGAATCAAAATAGTCTACACTATATTAATTGTGAAAATAGACGCCTAATCAGTGGGTTCCTGGTAGATGATTGTCTTCTTTGTTGAAGACATAGGCTTGAACGTCTTTAGGTTTGTGATGGGAAAATGTATTTTGAGAACACGTCACATTATTGCAAGACACTGTGTATTAACTATGAGTCAGAAGGTAATGAAGCTTCTAGGTATCCATTTCTTTTATTTTTTCGCAGGTAATGATAAACCATCAATTAACGCCTAACTTTAAATCGATAATCCCAGTACGGATAATCTCAGTACCTTGTTACAAACGAGCTTTGAGTTTTGGTGTCCATTTTCTGTAAGGAATGGTAACGCAAGTCTTTATACCACTTTATCAAAGTCTTCTCTTTTGAAACGGCACCCCAAGCTTCTTCCAGATATTTTTCCAACCTCTCTGATTGACTCATCATACACTTGTGTTTTTTCTGACTAGAATGATCGAATGGACATCCATAACAATATTTTCTGAAGAGACATGTAATTCCTCCATCTAAGCATTTAGCAAAACAGGAGAATAGATGCAGTTCTTGTTGTGGCCATCTTGACGACTGTAGTTTTCTCGTCGTCTTGTTCTGGATCAAAAATATCCTCATCTCCACAGGAGTTTCGTGTTTCTTCTTTTCCTTCTAATAGTCTAGGATCAGTTCTCTCAAACTACTGATTTGCAGAGTATTGCACACAATAAAAAAAACCCAAAAATCTTCAAACAATATGACGTTTATTGTGTTGCCAGAAATTCTTTAAAATGAAGTTCCTTATGAAGTTGGTCCTTTTTCAAAAGTTGGATAATTCCTCTGCCATTGTTTTGGTCTGGAGAGAAATTAATGCCCCACAGAACATGCATAATCCGTGACTGCTGTTGGTAACTAACTGTATTCCGGATTCAGACAGTGTCATGAAAGGTCTCAAGTATTTTATCTGGACAAACTTAGATTCAAAGGGTACAGTATACAGGGTTTGACTTTTATTTCTTTTTTTTTTTTTTTTTTTTTTTTGGGGTACCAGACAGATGTTTCCCCATTTATCCAAACAAAAGAAAAGTGTTTTATGTTTTTCTGTTTCCCCCTAAGGTATGTTGCGTTGTATTCTTTATAAAACAGAATTTGGATCAAAAATTTATTTAAAAGGCAAATTTTTGATGGGGTACTTATTTTCCTTAATGTATCTAAAGGTTTGTTCATCCGATCAGATTTCATTCATTTGAACGGAATCCCTCTCCTATTAAAATCCAGTGACCTTTGCCAAGGGTCCCTAAGTCCTGTTTTTGATATATGTGTGATGCTATATTGTGTGCTTGCTATAGATTTTTGTGTAAGGACGGCATTTAACCAAATTTTTGCCCAGTTTTTCTATAAAATTAACTATGAATTTTATGGGAAAAAAAGAAATAGAAAACTGTTTGCATTATGGAAATAACAGTTTCCATTTCCATGTATAATTTAGAATTTCTCTTTTTTCCCTTTTTAATTTTTTTCATTTTGTATGAGAGACGGTTGCACTTAAATAAAATAAAACAAATCCTATTGTTTTTCATGTATGCTTGGTGAGACGTCTCTCATTTTCTTTTATAATTAATGGAAGTAAGTAGGCTGCACCCTGATTAAGAAGCCACATTTCTTTTATTATCCGCATGCTTCTCTTAATTTTTGGATGCATCCTTGTTTCCCGATCTGAAACGTTGTGTTTAGTTTTTACACCCAACACGGCCACAAGTTCTGGCCCTATTTAGTGTAGATGTTATCTATATTTCCGCGCAAAAAGTCTAAAGGTTCCAAAAGTTCCTAAATTTCAAATTGATAAAAATTGTATTAGTACCTAATGTTAACATGGGTGACCCTTTATTAATTTAATAAATCATATTTCCCCGTGTATATGTTTTGTATGTCCATTTCCTACACATGGATTTTTCTGAGGCTCTTTCCCAGGCCTGTCCACTTCGCGTAGCGCCATGTGACTTAGCCCTGTGACGTCGATGTCTGATGCTTCTTCCATGTGTAGGTTCCCTGTTCCCTTAAATAGATAGCTAAAAGTATAGAGAAAAAAAAAAATGTCACTATGTTAGATGTTAGTTAGCTAAGGGGTTTCCCATTATCTACCATGTTGGTTATTGATTATTATGTAAGACACCGAAGGAGTATGTAATTTCCATTCATGCTAATATAACATTTAAAATACGTAATTAATGGGGTCAAAAATTGGTAGTTTTCCTGAGGTGAGAAATGAAGTCGGGGCTCCAGCCCGCGCTTAGGCTGAATCATACCCCCTATTTGAGTTGTAAACCGAAGCTCCCTCCCCCCTCTCTCCCACGGTTTGACCTCATATGTTATCAAATTTTGTTTTTAACTTATTTTTTAATTACAATAACCTGACCACAGGTCATCATTGTTGATATTATATACTAAATTGTTTTCATTAGAGTTTTTTTTTAATCAAAGTTTCCATCTAAGTAAAGCACCATATTCCTTCGGTATTTTTCCTTTTTGGTTATTTCCATAATTAAGTTAATCCTGTCAATTTTTCTCTTATCACAGTCTATTATTGCATGGTTTTTGGTGTAGGTTGCTTTTTTGCACATAGGACAATTTGGAATCTGTCTTATCATGTGCCATCTCAGGGCCACTTCTCCTGTGAGCCATGCATTAAGTAGGTATTAAATTTGAATTTTAGCGAGTTTATGGTGACCCAGTGCCCCCATTCATTTTCCCAATTTACCTCCCAAATCTCTTGTTCAATTGTTTTTAAATATTTTCTCTAAGCCAATCATACGTTTTGTATTTGTTTAATTTCCATAGTTCTGTATTATCTCTATATTTTAATAACAAGTTCTTTATCTGTCTAAACTTTCTAGGTACTTCTAATTTCTAAATTAATGCGTTATTTTTGTAAATGTCTTGACTATTTCTTGCTGAGAATCCAAACCTGTAAATGTATAATGCCTCCCATGGCGTGTTAGGTACTGAATTTATTATTTTTAAACGATTTATTATGTTTGTACACTTTATAAGTACTGGGCTAGGTAATGCCACCCCCATCTCTTCTTTGGCCTATATAATGTTTCTTTTTGGATATAATGAGTTTTAAAACCCCACATGTAGTTAATAATTTCCTTATCTATTATGTCAAGTTTTTTATTATCAATTATCAATTGATTTTAAAATATAATTCATACTTGAGTAAAAATACGTCTTGGCCACTTGGGCTCGCTCCATTATGCATATTGCCCAGATGTCAATACTTTCTTTTATTTTCTTTATCATATGCTTATAGTTTTCTTCTTCCTCTTTATAGCAAAAAAAAAAAAAAAAAAAATACCTAGTGCTTTGACTCTGTCCTTAATTGGGGGGGGTAATCCTGGGTGATTTCCCCTCCAGTTACCTATTTTTAGTATTTCCGTTTTGTCGTGATTTATTTTTTGACCCCGAGGCTTGACCGAAGGATTCATATTCCTTTTCTAAGTGTTTAAAGGAATTCGGGTCTCTTATAAAGTTAGTACAATCATCAGCATGTTGGAGCATCTTAATTTCTTCTTTTAAATTGGGGATTTTTATTCCCTCAATTTTCCCATTAGTTCTTATTTTTATACTTAGTATTTAAATTACTATTACATATTGACAGTGGGCACCCTTGCCTCACTGACCTTTGTATGTCAAAATTCTCCGTCATTGCCCCATTTACCTGTACTCTTGCGGTTATTTTATTATACAGGATTTCGGTCCACATCCGGAATATCTTTCCGAATCCAAATTTTTCTAGAACATTTTGTACATAGTTATGTTCTAGTTAGTCAAAAGCTTTTTCCTGATCAACGAGCACCATGGCGCCCATTTGTCCTGTTTCCTGTATATAATCTATTATCGTCTTATGTTTAAAATATTGCTTTGTATGTCTCTCCCCTTTGTCCCACGTGTCTGATTTACATACGTAATATTTCCCATGCCCATTTTAACTCTATTTGCTAATATCCTGCTCAATATATTGTAATCGATGTTCAGGAGGGAGATGGGCCTCCAGTTTGTTAGATCTTCCCTGTCTCCCTTCCCTTTGTAGATTAACATGATTATTCCTTCCCTCATTGATTGTGTCATTGTTTCATTTCTTAATAAAATATTATTATATAAAAATTCTAGGATCGGCGATAACTCACTTTGGAATTTTTTGTAGAATTCCGCAGTGAGTTCATCTCTTCTTGGGTTTTCCATTTCGCTAATTGGTTTATTGTGTTTGTAATTTCTTGCATGGAGATAAACTCATCACATACGTCTCTATGTTCTAATGAGATTCTCTCACATGCTACTCCCCCCAGATAGTTGTTTATAGTATGTTGATCGATGTTTTATGATGTATAAAGTTCACTGTAATATTCCCTAATTCTATCCATAATTTCTCTTTTATTTGTTAATACTATGTTATTTTTATCCCTTAGTTGTTCGATATGTTTTTCTCACCCTTTCCTTAATTCCTCCCTCTTGTTTAGTCCCTGCGCTTTCTTGTAAATGTTTGTGAATTTTCCCGCCCTTATTTCTCTACCTTTATTTTCTTCATCTACAATTTTATTCAATCTTTCATTTATTTTATTTTTTGCTTCTTCTGTATTACCTCTCTCTAGTTGCTTTTTTTATATTATTTCTTTTTTCTTTTTTTTTTTCATTCTTGCAGCTCTTTTTTCGTCTCTTTGAGTAATCAGTTGCCAATTTCTTAAACTCATCTTTAAGATTATCCCATTCCCTGATTATTCTTTATTTACTGTATTGTTGAATTTATTAATTTCCCCCTTTATTATTTCTATTAATTCATTTTCTTCTAATATTTTATTATTGATTTTCCATGTACCTTTTCCCCATTTTACCCTACTCTTTGTAATTATTTCTATGCTTATTAAATTATGGTCGGAAATCATGACCCCTCATATCTCCGCATTTTTATATATTCCTTTATCATAATTTGTGCCATAAAATCTATCTAATCTGCTAGCATTCCCCCCTTTATATTCAAAAGTATATATATATATATATATATATATATATATATATATATATATATATATATATATATATATATATATATATATATATATATATATATATATATTCCTTTCTTAAAATGTTCAATCTCCTATATATGAAAATTAATTTATGTCTATTAATGAAATTTTCCATTTCTTTTTTAAAAATAATATCATTTGGTGTCAATTTCCCTCATCTATCTATTTCATCCCCTACCCAGATAAAATCAATCCCTATAATTAAATCTCCCATTGAGTATTCGTTCAAATACTTATATACATTTTCAATAAATTGTTGCTTTTTTATACTTATTTGCTGGAAAATATGTTTATAATATGAAGTTTTTTTTATCACTATGTGTAACATTCTACCAGTAAAAAAATCCCCTTCACTAATTCTTTCCCAATTTACATCCCACCTATTTTTAATTATTGTTGCTACCCCCACACACACACACACACACCACCCCCACCCCCTTATCATCCTGTTTACAGTCATTTAAAATTATAACTGCAGTTAGGTTATCTTCTATCAGTGTTATTAATTCTTTTGAAAAGCAGTTATTGGTTTCTTGTACTAAAATTATGTCATATTTATTTTCCTTACTTAAAACTAATGTCTATCCTTTCCATTTGTCTGAAGCTATTCGGAAGTTCCTTCCTTCCATTTTTGTTTCCCCGAATCCTTTCTTTATGTTTATTTTTCCACTTGTCTATATATTTTTTTAAATTGTTCTATATTTATAGTATATATTATCCTATTTTTCATGGGGGCCATTTTACTGACTGTTTCACTTGTCTCGATTTCAAGAGGGAGACCCGTCATGAAAACATCTATAACTTTTGGCTCAACCTCTCTGACTATGGGTGCAGTTTTTTCTACTGTTGCCAACATTCCTTTAACTTCTATGGTCCCTTTATTTATGATTGGTGTAGTTATATCTTTGGGGTACAAGATAAAACTTGTTTCTGTCCCAATTTTGTAGCCCTTCTATTGTCTCAATATCAATCCCTTGCACCTTAAAGGCCATTAATACTTCAGATTGCCTGGGGTAGGTCTGCGACATTACAAAATCTATTGTTTGGCAACCCGGGGGTGGAAAGTCAAAAATTTCTGGCTCCCTCCGCTTCCCTCTATCTTAGTTTCAAAGTACGTTCTTAATTTTGTACCCATTTGCTGTACAAGGTTGGATCCAATATGCGCCATCTCTAATGCCATTTTGAGTGAGTAGAACTCGCACTGTGTTAAAAATGTATTTGAAAAGCTGAGTCTCAAACCACTATTAGGTTTGTGTATCGACCCTATTTCACTACACATGTATAGAATGAGCACAGCTCACTCATTGAGTTTAAATTGATAATTAAGTCAAATGAAATGAATCAAATAAACTTAAATTGAAAAAGTCAAAAGAAAAATGTAGTTAATGCAAAATACAAATGCTTAAAAATTGTATGACAAAAAGAAGAAAAAAATAAATCAATCAAATGAAAAATCACAAGAAAGAAATAGTGTAAATGTGTGAAACTCACTTTCCAGTCTGCTTTGTCCTGGCCATTGGAGATTAATTACTTTTCCCGAACGACTTAACTTGTCAAACAGGAGTTTCAGAATGGCACGGTTTGACTATGTCATGAAAACGAGGAAATCGCAAGTCGTTACACACACACAGGGTTTAATAACACAGGTTCCTAATACTCATCAGATATCTTCCATGATGGATCGCGGCTCCCCTTATCCCGGGAGCAGTCTCTGTCTAATATTTCAGCTACTGAGGGGAGCAGTTATTAGTTAGAACTAGCAAGTAAACTACGATACCACACATCTCCCTTCTTTTGAGATTATCTGAACATAACATTTTGCTTGTGACTAGATAGGGAAAAAATGAATCAAAGTAAGCAATGAATTTACTGTTTTTGTATCTGAACTGTCCACAGCAAGAATTTGACGGAATTGAACTATATACTAGGTTACTGTAAGCTTGCACATGATGGTTCTAATTCTAATACTATAGAAAACCTGAAAGTCCAATTCTATTGCAAAAATTCAGAACTCGAATACTAAACTACGCGTTGGTACATTTATAAAAAAAAATCACTTTCTTAGACAAAATCACTGAATCTGGCTGGTTTTCGGATGACTCTCCCACTTGACGTCCGCACTGGAGTGTTTGGATTGTTGGACCCATTGGATACAGCTGGCTTGCTGGGGTCGGCTGCACTGGGTCACTCTGAGTGGTAGAATCATTAGATAGTGGCACGGGCTCCATGTTATTGAGAGACTTTGTGCCGTACTCCAAATAGGTCCTGACTGGACAATGTGAGGAGACATTGTTACAATGGCTATAGACGAATTTGTATTGACTGGAAGTAGATTCTCAGGGCTTTTCATCCACTGTACATGGATTTGATTGGGCCTGTATATCCCTTGGGGAGTTTTTACCAAGTAACTTCTTCGGTCTTTGTCGGATTGAATAACTATCCCTGGTGTTGACCACTTGTTGTCATTTCCATGCCATTTGATTCTGACGCCGTCTTCATCAGTAATATCTGGTAAATTACGTGCAGTGTGGCGCATTTTGTGAAAGAATTCATATCTTTGTTTTGTCTTAAGGTCTCTTTGCCTGATGATTTTGAGCTTTGGCCACTCGGGGTTTAACTTCTTTCCAATAATGGGCATGGTGGTCCTCATCTGGCGGCCCATCATCAATTGGGCTGGGCTGGCTCCTGTCGCAGCTGTCAGTGTGGCTCTATAAGCCATCAGGTCAAGGAATACATCACCCTGTTCAAGTATGGACTTTGCTATTTTGACACCAATTTCTGCTTCGCCATTCGCTTGAGGATAGTGAGGACTGGTAAATACTTGTTTAAAGTTGTATTTCTCAGCAAACTCTTTGAATTCTGATGAAGTGAACTGTGTCCCATTGTGTCTGATACTACGATTTCTGGGATTCCCCATTGTGCAAATGTGCTCTTTAGCTTTTCCATTACCTTCTGGGAGGTTGTTTTTGTTAGATGCATAATTCCCAAATAGCGTGAAAAGTAGTCAATAGCTACCAGGTATCTTTCTTGTTTGGCTTCACGAATGCCGATTGCAATTTTCTGCCATGGTCTGTCTGGTAGAGAGGTTGTCTTCAATAGTTCCCTCCTCTGTGCTGGCTTCCCAATCTGACAAAATTCACGTGTTACTATTTTGTCTTGGATCTGTCTCGCAATTCCAGGCCAATATACACACTTTTGGGCTCTCTCACGGCATTTGGTTAATCCCTGATGACCCTCGTAAATGTTATCAAGAATTCCGGGCCTTAAGACTGTAGGTATGATAACTCTGTCCCTGAAGAGAAATAGGTCGTTCTGAATTGAGAGTTATCTGCGTACAGCAAAGTATGGATGTACATCTAGGGGACGGCTATTTTTCTTATCTGGCCATCCATTTCTGGTGAAAGTCATTGCAGTCTGCAGATGGTCGTCACTCCTGTAACCTTTTATTTGTTCTAATTTCCTATCGGAAATTGACCTGCATACCTCCATTGCTTCTATACAAACTTCCATTTCCTCTTCGTATGTGGCTTCCTGGCCTAAGAGAAAGCTCCGAGAAAGGGTGTCTGGAACTACCAAAAGCTTCCCAGCTACGTACTCTGCCTTTGCGTTGAAGCTTCTCAACCGCATCAAATGTCATTGACACCTCAAAGGAGCTTTATCTAAATCATGTGTGTTGATCATTGGCACTAACGGTTTATGGTCAGTATGCAATCTGAACGAGTCTAGTCCAACAAGATATCGTGAAAACTTCTAACAGGCCCACACACATGCAAGGTACTCCTTCTCTATCTGTGCATCTTTGACCTCAGCAGGGGTGAATGTTCTGGAACAAAATGCAACTGGCTTGAGTTTCTCTCCATGTTGTTGGAATATTGCCCCACCAATTCCATAACTGATGGCATCAGCGCTGACAACTGTCACCTTGCCAGGGTCATAAAATGCTAAGACCGGTGTGAGTGTCAGCTTCTCCTTGACTTTCGTGAAGGCGTAGTCCTGGTCTGGGTCCCAATACCAGGCTGTGTCTGAGTTTAGCAGGTCCATAATCGGTCACATTATTGTAAACAAAACTGGGAGAAATCTACCACGGTAGTTGATCATGCTTATGGTGCAATGAAGCTCATTCATATTTAATGGAGCAGGTAGCTCTTTCACTGCGGCAACCTTTGCTGGATTGGGAAGTATGCCATCCGAGCTGATCACGTGACCGAATAATTCCAGTTTGTTCTTCCTAAATTCACAGTTCTCGTTGTTGAGCTTGAGACTACTCCTATTGAGTTTCTCCAGTACCAAATTTAGGCGTCTGTCGTGCTCATCTAAGGATCTGCCATAAATTAATATATCATCCATAATGGCCTCTGCCCTTTCATAACCAGTCAGAAGCTGTGACATTTGTCTCTAGAAAATCTCTGGTGCCGACGTAATACCAAATGGAACTTGTTTAAAGCAGAAGCAACCCAGTGGTGTAATAAAGGTTGTCAGTTTTGCACTTTCTGGCTGTAAAGGTATTTGATAAAATCTGCTTTCTGCATCAAGTTTGGAGAAGACAGTGGAGAGTATAAGCATCGGAGATATATCATCCAGAGTAGGGGGCATATATCTTTCCCGTTTGACAGCCTCGTTAAGCTTCTTTAAGTCAACACAAATTCTGACTTTGCCATTTTTCTTAGGGACTGCTACCATAGGCGCACACCATTCTGTGGGCTCAGTTACGTCCTCAATGATGCCTTCCTGCTGCATATGGAGCAATTCTTCTTTCACCTTAGACAACAGAGGAAATGGTACACGCCTGAGTGCAGCTATACTGCATGGCCTGGCATCATCCTGGAGTATGATCATTACTGGCTCACACTTCAACAGGCCAAAGTGCCCAAAGGCTGTTTTGTTGATCTCCTCAACTCTTTTCACAAGACCTATTGCATGTGCAACTGTACGTCCAAGGAGATTATTATCACGTGGTCCGTTGATGGCAAATACCCGAAACTGGTACGATACTTTCTTATAGGTAGTATGTGCCATAAACTCGCCTTTCGAATCCAGAATCCCTCCATGGCCGCATAACTTAGATTCCGATTGTCTCAGCTTTGGTTTGGTTGGAAGAGAGTTGTAGGTAGCTTCAGACATAACTGTTGCGTCTGCTCCAGTGTCTATTTTGAAGTGAACTGAGGCTCCACAAATGTTTAACATCACGCGCTATGCCTCATTATCATCATCGCACATAGTTACTGAGCCAAGGAATAATGCTTCTTGGTATTCTGCATAATCTGTAGCTGGTGTTTCACTGAATGTGACCTCATTTACTCTTTTTGAGCAACATACAATGGCAAAGTGGTCGAGCTTGTTACAACTTCTGCACCGTTTTCCTTTAGCGGGACAACTCTCATCTCTACCATGCCTCCTGTTGAATTTGTGACATGTTTGTTGTGCTGTTGTTTGACCAATCTGATTTGGTTTTCGCCACTGACGATGTCCATTTCGGTTGGTCGGTCCTGGTATAGTGCCTGATGCCTTGTTGTGTTCAGAAATTTCATCCAAATCTTTGACCGTCTGACTTTGGTCGCGTATCTGACTTTTTACCAGTTCTGACTGTCTCGCTATTTGTATGGCTTTCACTAAGGTAAGGTCGGCCTCCATTTGTAGCTTTTCAGAAACCTCTTTATCCAGAATTCCAATTACAAGACGATCCCTTATTGCTTCGTCCTTTTGTGCACCAAAGTCACAATGATCGGCAATTTCATACAGCTTTCTTAAACGTTCCTCCACAGACTCTCCTGGTTTTTTACTTAGTTGGTGGAAACGCTCTCTTTCGTAGATTACATTGGCCTAGGAGACGAAGTAATCATCAAATTTCTGCAAAACTGGGGCGTACTTGTCGGCATCTTCGTTGTTAGCAAACTCAAACGATTTAAATATTTGTTCTGCTTCTTTCCCCATTGCATATATTAGTGAACTTACTTGAACTGTCTCATCTTCCTTGTTTAGTTTGGTGGCGATCCTAAAGCGCGCGAAACGCTGTTTCCAATCCTGCCACTCCACTGGCTTCCGAAAGTTAAAGTTCACTGGTGCCTGGAATTTCGCCATTTTCACTCACTGCGAAAGCTTATGTATCTTTTGGAGTCCCATCTGACTCCATGTCATGAAAACGAGGAAATCGCAAGTCGTTACACACACAGGGTTTATTAACACAGGTTCCTAATACACATCAGATATCTTCCATGATGGATTATGGCGCCACTATCTCCGGGAGCAGTCTCTATCTAATATTGCAGCTACTAAGGGGAGCAGTTATTAGTTAGAACTAGCAAGTAAACTACGATACCACATAGACTATCTCAGACACATAGAAATATTGGAACTCGAAAGGATTTTGATCGATGTCTCCCCTAAAGGCCCCATTACTGTCGATGCCAATGGCGACAAAAAGATTGTACCATGAGTGGTCGTTTTGGAAACTCTCCTTGGAAAACACAATCTTCGATCTTGTATCGGAGTCCAGAGGTTTAATCACCTGTCGTTCTGATGTTAAATTTGACTGATGTCATTTCCCACATTCAGTAAAATGTCCACACGTCCAACGTAGAGTCTGGCATCTTCGATTATGGTATTGTACTCGTCAGCACTGGCCATCCAATGGAATACAGTACTGAACTGAATCAGTTTCAGGCGCACATCCACCTTATTGAACAGTTATTTGTCTCTCAACCACATATCCAAATGCAAACGATATGTCAGTTTTCAATCTGTAACCATACCTGATTTTCTGTCGTTAAAATCAACATTGTGAGAATCATCATCATCTGTCAACTGGATGTCGTTGAATGTATCCAACGTGTCCGATTTACATACCGCGGAAGAATCCTGATAAGTGTTCTTGACTTCTTTCCGTACGTCAAGACATTTCCAGGAAGGCTCGTTAAGGGTAAATATTCAATATGAACTGTGGTAGTCAAAGACGACAGAAGATGAAATTCAACTCAATATGATTCTTGTATCATCGTCGGTGGCATAACAAGCAAATCGAGTTCTGACCTGAACATTTGTTAGAATTTCGATGCATCCTCTTTTCCTTTTATCAGTTCGTAATCAGAAATGTCAGAGTATCTGTTTTTTGTTGTTCTTTTCTTTTTCGAAGGTGTATGAGGTCTGAAAGGTTTTCGACGTCTCTTTCTGCCTTGCCCTTGCTGCTACGTAGCGCAGAAAGTAATGCATTCGCCAGATGCGTGAAGTAAATTAGCGGCCGAAATGATCTTTTTCTGTTGGAATCAACACATTGTTTCCTGTTTTCATTAAGGCTGCTTTATGACTTTTCTGGTCAACATGGAAGTTTTGGAGAAGTACTTTACTTTGTGTCAAAGTTGCGTCTTTTGAATATAGCTACTACCGTACGAAACGCTGATTTTAATAGATCTCCTAAGCCACGTGCTCGTTGTCAAGCCACTACTCGATACATAGGATACATCTGTTTTGCAATTCGCTATATAATCGTTTTGTAAAACGTAGTTTGACTTTTCCGGTCGATAGAATATTTTGTCCAATAGCTCACTTGAGACTGCCAAATACGACTTACTGACATTAAGATAATGATCATGTACAAATTCTCAGTGAACGTAATAACGTGTTCTCTCGGTCGTCATAAACAGCTATGGCAAAACCTACTTTGAAAGAAATAACACTGCGCAAGAGAGCACGTGTATTTCCTACATTGTACTCGCGGACATAAGGAATACACAAACGTTAAATTCAGTCCCTCGTTCAGTTTCATCGTTGTGAAAGTCTTTTGAGTGCGGTGCTATGTTCGTGTTTCAATCCAAAATAGCAAAGAAACAGGGCGAAATCCTGTTAGCATTTTGCCGTCGGAAAAATACATTTTAAGACAGCTGATAGAATTGGATCGGTACATTTATGTGTTTTGTCCGGTGCTTTGCCAGACTAATCACTGAAAATAGCTGAAATCTTTTCGACTAGAAGTTGAGCATTAACCATGCTTTAATTCTCATGGAATAGATATTCAGTTGGGGATTCGCTAGAGATGATTGTTTGAATTTCGTGAATGAAGGGATAAATTTATGCAAATGTTCTTGAACTTGCTCGTTGAATATTTCGACGAGGAAAGTGGTTTGATCTCCAACCAAACAATTTCTCAAGTCGAATAAATGATATCTACCAAGGCTACCGCCCATTGAGTTCTGGGTTCATTTTTATGGCCTGAGGTAATTTGGCTGTGAAACCACATGTGTTGTAGGAAAACTCATCCATACAACTGTCACTGGATAATGTTAATTATTAAGAGCCACTCGTTGTTAAAAGAGAATAATTTTCAAAAATTAGTTCAAACTTGATGCTACTGTGATGGGAAGAATTATTGTTTTGATTAGCATTGGAAAAACCACCGCTGTTGTTGTTACTGTCGGCATATTTTCTCGACATTGTGGGAAGAAGGCAACCAATGCAACTGCAGAGTAAAATAGTTCGCAGTTGCTTATCTCATTGATGTAAAATAAACTTTCCAATGGCTGTTCTAATGACATCAAACACTACACAGATTTGGCAGAAATAGAAAATATGTTTTTAGGGAAACATTTTCCATACCTAACCTACAGTTGTTATTGTTCTTGCTGTTTTTGTTGTTCTTGGTGGAGAGGCAGATGCTGTAGTCAACGACATGGCGGTCACTTCAACTTTTGTTGATAGTCGATGACTTGTAAAGCCGCAATCCAAACTTCGTAACAAAGAATGTAACCTTTCCAACTAATCTTGACTTTTCTAATCAAATCTTCCAATTTATAGTTTTATTTTACAAATGTGAAACAAATGCCTGTGTTTAAAGTTTGTGGAGGGATTTTGTATTTGTTTCATTTGGCAATCAGTTGATTAGTATCTCTTTCTCTAATCATACATGCAAGTGATACAAGGGGTTGTGTATGTCTATATTATTCACCAAATACTCAGCCTTAAAGCATAAGTGTGTGAGCAGGTATATAGAACGATTAAGTCTTAACGATTAAGACTATCTTATTAAGTATTAAGTCTTAACGATTAAGACTATCTTATTAAGTATTAAGTCTTAACGATTAAGACTATCTTATTAAGTATTAAGTCTTAACGATTAAGACTATCTTATTAAGTATTAAGTCTTAACGATTAAGACTATCTTATTAAGTATTAAGTCTTAACGATTAAGACTATCTTATTAAGTATTAAGTCTTAACGATTAAGACTATCTTATTAAGTATTAAGTCTTAACGATTAAGACTATCTTTTACAGATAGAGAAAATGATTGGCCTTAACAAGTGCAAATACTTCATGTACGAATTTTCTTTATTTCCAGCATGTCTATAGATGACTATGCTACTCATGTTTTACCGTTATCTATCTGGCACAGAAAAGTTGACTTTCTCTCTCTCAGTCTTTGTTCTGGCACAACAAATTTTTAGCCAAAGTAACATCACACCACTAAAATTTTAAATCAAAATTCAATATTAAAACTAAGAAATTAAAACAAAAGAAACAAAATTTACAAATGAAAATTAAAACTTGTAAACTGAAAATTAAAATTTTAGATGAAATTTTTTAAACGAGAAATTGAAAGTAAAATTTCAAAAACACATATCTGAAAGAGAAGCATGAAAATAATTGAAAATGAAAAGTTATAGGCAGTTATCAAAAACTGAAAATTAAAATACAAGAAATTTAAACAAGCAAATAAATCTGGAAAAGAAAATAAAAAATGAGAACTGAAAATGAAAATTGAAATAAATACATTTAAACAAACGGAAATTGAGAATATGAAATTTGAGAAACTCCATCTGAAAATGAAATTGAAATCGATAAACTGAAAATGAAAAATTTTAAACAAAATTGAAAAATAAAATTTTAAAGTGAAATTTGAAACAAGAAAACATAAAAAATAAAAACAATAAAATGAAAAGTTTGAAAATGAAAAATCGAAATTTAAATTTAAATTTAAAAAAAAATTGAAAGCAAAAATTTGAAAACAAATATCAGAAAATTAAATTTAATAATAAACATTAAATATGAAAATTGAAAAACTGAAAATGATCAATGAAAATTAAACATGAAAATTAAAAATAATTAGAAAATTTAAATTAAAAATTGAACATGAAAATTGAAAAAAATTTAAATGAGAAATAAAGTTCAAAAATAAAAATTGAAATGAAAATTTGAAAATGAGTGATTTTAGAATCTTAATTTGAAAATAGAAATTGAAAACGATGAATGCATATGAACATGAAAATTCAAATAATGAAATTGAGAAAAAAAATTAAAATTACAAATGAAAATTAATTTAGTGAAAAATTAAATTGAAAATTGAAAGTTACAAAATGAAATTTGACAACAAAAATTGAAGAGGAAAAAATTAAGAAATGAAATATGAAAAATTAAAAATGAGAAAGGAAACTGAAAAAGAATATTAAGAAATGAAATATGAAAAACCAAATTCGCAATCTTGGTTTGAAGAGGAAAATGTTAAATAATGAAATTTTAAAAAAAACAAAAACAATCTGCAATTGTAAATTGAAAATTAACATCCACTAAATTAAATTTGAAGAAGGCTATATTTGGAAATAAAAATGGACGTTTGTGCACGCATTTTAACCTGTCTTAAGACAAACTACTCGACAGCGGGAAACGTTCAAAAGCAGGAATTCTTAAACTACACTTACTGTTCGCTTTTGATAATGTATAGGCATATTAGTGGGTATTCTGTGTATGAAAAACAGTCCTACCTTACTTGTGTATATGTGTCTGATATATGTATGATTTCATACTTCGTTTTCTGCATCGAAGCCTCTTGAGTGATACTATATGTGTTTATTTATAGATAGAGTTTGTATAGATTCCAAACCCTTATCGTTAGGATGTTAATATGGGGATGCTGAATAGTGGATGGGTGCTGGTTTACCTAACATCGTATTGGATAGATGTGAGGTATTGGTCGTTCCAACGGCGTGTTGATAATATAATGTGAGTGTTGATTAGTTGTTAACTGGATAATGAATGCAAAATAACTAGGTGCTTATAACTAACAACAGAGTGTATGTGGTATAGTATGGGTGTTGGATAGTAGATAACTGTGATGGATAGTATACAACTAAGTGTTGGTCACTCGAAGTTGTGTATTAGTTAGAAAGTGTAGTTATAATATTAATTTTCAGTTAGATGGCACAGAGACCCAAAACGTTAAACATATGGACATTTTAACATTACGTTTCATGTTAGACGTCATATTGACCCAAAACTTAAAAATATATTCTCAATGATAAATTCTATCTTAAAATTAACTAGTGGTCCATAATCTCCTATGTGTTATCTACTTATTGGAATTAAAATTTTTGCTAATTAGTTTCCGTGGATTCGTCTTTTCACATGTCCAGTCTTTTTATAATTTTTCTCCGCACACAACCTTCTAAGCCTTGGACACTAGCAGTACAACCAATATATCAAGTTTGTAGTTTAGAGCTGATATATTTTTACCAGCTTTTATTACAAGTGAGACCTAGAATTTTTATTTTTATAATTTGTTGATGTTGGTGTTGTTGTTGTTGTTGTTGTTGTTGTTGTTGTTATTATTATTATTATTATTATTATTATTATTATTAAGAAAAATGTGAATAGTAAGATATACCGACACTATGACGTGTGTGTGTGTGTGTGTGTGTGTGTGTGTGTGTGTGCGATTTAGATTATTAAAGCAGCTTTAACATTTTCGGTCATATCGCTACGATGTCTGCAGTGTGGAAGTTTATAGTGATGTCTAGTACTGATGCATCATGCCGCAGACATGAAGCATCATGTCCCATCCATTTAGATTATCCAGACACCAGGCCGGCCAGTCTTAACACTAACCTCTTAATGCTGAGCGCCAAGCGAGGCAGCTGTTGTAAGTGTCATTTTTAAATGTCTCTTTTATGACTCGGCCGGGTTTCGAATCCGTGACCACCAGCATCCGGGACTTTGTGGGTAACGTGCTCGTTTCAATAACAAAATGCTTAACGTTTCTAAGGTTTGCAAATTTACTGTGTACAAAATGAACAAATGCATGCTTGACGACACAGATTTTATAAACGTTGGTATCTGTATGCTAAAAAAAAGTTTATTAGTTGGAAAATGTATACATGGTCAGATGACATTCCGGTTACAATGACATTTGAGAGGAACTTATTCGAGATCTAACTCCTGAGCTACGAGAACGCATGTACAACTACTTTGTATAAATTCAAGTGAAACGCAATGAGTAATCTGCATCCGAAATGACCGACGTTTGAATCGTTCATATCTTAATTTTATGATGACTGATTACTTTGGAAGTCTTCAAATGATTAGTCATTTTAGGTTAATATCTTTGATGATCATTTAGATGGAAGATCGCTGGACATTGGATGGACAAAGAGCTTAGTTATTACAGTATTATTACAGAAAATGGCTGATGTCCCATCAGAAGTAAATGGAGATAAAGTTATGATACTTATGGTCTTTACAGGTGAGACAAAATGACTTGTTAAACTTTTCTTTATTGTCTTGTTATTCTACTTCCGCGTTCGTTTTTGCCAAAAAAACAGAGCTTTTTTTTCCCGAAGCATCGACTCCATTTCTACTATCTACATGTATGTTAAGTAGAATAGTGTTTGTGCACATTAAATTATATATTTCTAAATTTGTATTTGGTATGTAGACTGTATTCGCTTGTAAAGAATCTTAATGTTATATGCGTAATCCCAATGTTAATTCCATGTTATATGCGTAATCCCAATGTTAATTCCATGTTTGCTAAGTTAACTATTGTTTCTTACACAGTTGATGGAAATAGCTCTGTCGGTCAGTCGGTCTTTAATCGTTACTACGCCTTAGTCGCTGGGTGCATATTCAACAAACTGTATCTTTTCCGGGTTTATGTGGTGATCCTCAGCAGGGGGGGGGGAGGGGTATAATTTCCTGACCGATCATCTAAGTTTCATGAGAGGGATCATGGGATTTGCTCTATTTTATTTTTCATTTTAGTCAGAGTGAAAACCAAAAAAATGGAATTGCAGTATTCATATATTAGACTGGTATTTTCGAAGCATATCTTCCTTTTCTGTAAATATTGTTGGTAGCTATAATGCTTTGTAACGTAACGAAAATTTCGTTCCGTTTCATCTTTCCTATACAATGCTACGGAGCCCCTTAAGTGACATGGATGCATATATTTTTTATTTCGTGAAAAAGAATGATAAAATATATTTTCACCAATGTACTGGGCTCATCAAAGAAATTGCCCGTAAGCAACTTCCGTTTTCTACATGCAGCTTTTCGGATCCGAACCATTTTGCTGTGCGCACCATGTACACAATGTATCGTTGAGGCATTCTCCCAAATGAAGAAAACGTTTAAACTGTGTATCAAAAATTTGTTGTTTTTTTTTTAAATTATCAAGGGGAGAGTGTTTAGTTCCTTCAAACTTTAAGGGTAAATGAAGAATTTAGGGTATTTTCTTTTAGTATTGGACCAGCTTCATAAATCCCCTTCTTTGTGGATTAATTAATCATAAAGGAAAATTTAATTCAATATTGAGAATGCGATTTTGCATTTTTGCAGTTTGTGTGTCTTCTTACGGATTTGTATATGACCAGTTCCAGATTTAGTGAATCCTCAGGCATGGTGTAACATACCACTCTTTTTAAATCCTCTGTCATATTGAAAAAAGAATATTTCCAGATATAGCGAATCCTCGGGCATGGTGAATAAGGAACATTTCCAGTCATATTGAATCCACCGACATAGTAAATAAGGAACATTTTTGCAGTCTTTGTGAATCCAGTGGCATAGTGAATAAGGTACATTTATTTATAGTCTTAGTGAGTCCAGGACGTAGTAAATAAGGTACATTTATTGGCATACTTAGCGTGTCCGGGGCATAGTGAATAAGGTACACTTATTGTCAGTCTTAGTGAACCCTAGTACACAGTGAACAAGGAACATCTCCAGTCTTAATGAATCTCCGTCATAGTGAATAAGAAACACGTTCTATCATAATGAAGGACGATTGAAAGTTAAAATTACGTGTGAAAGAAAATCAACCGCATTCCTCGAGTCCAAGATAGATTATAATATAGCAATCAAATTTACCTTGTGAAAAATTCCAATTTTTAATGCTTATTATATAATCTCAAACTGTTTCAGGTACACAAAAGATAAGGTTTTCTTCATCAAATCATCAACTTCATTCATCGTTGTTTCATTCAAAGATATGATAGTTAACTGGAGGAAGTATTAAATGACGATCAAAATAAGAATAAAT